>JAVTVY010007143.1:0-45597 GCA_036873755.1 Hanleya hanleyi
CAAGATTAAAGCTTCTGAAAAATTGCTCGTTTATTTGATGAGAAAGATCCTCGTTATAGGCGTGACAAAGTTTCCTGCAATTCCGGATATAGACGATACTTGGCATCAGACCGAAGTTCGGAGCCCTCGATCTACTTTGTTTAGAAATTTGAAAGCAGATCTTTGTGGATTTTATTAGCTGTGATTTTTCAACTGACATTTCAAATTGCAGATGAGGCTTCAGACTGTACATCCTGGTGTGGATTTGGGCCACTTTGGGAAAAGCATGGTGGATGGAGACATGATCACTTAGGGATGAGAAGGCTTCCTGTTTATAAATTGGATGATATTCGGTACCACAGGTTAGCTGTCAATGGCGGGAATTTGAAATTTCCATGGTCAATTCCTGTCAAGACTTTCACAGTTAACGTTCCACAAGGTGAATATAGTGGATTTATTCATCGAGAGTTTTCTGAATTTGTTGTAATTTTTTATGCTAATACATAACAAGTAACAACATTATTAGTGGACTGATGCCTGTCACATTAGATTTTCACATTTGACCAGAGAACTTCAAATCGTCATTGTGGCTATAGTTTTGACTTGATCAGCCCAATTTTCTCCAGGCTGACTCATGAACAACGTACAAATTGGGGTTATTTCAAATTTATGTTATTAAATTGTTAATTAAATAAATATTTTTTTAAAGTAATTTTAAATAATTTTTCAATTATTAAACTTAAATATTTGTTTTTGCCAAATGTGAATGATAGGTAACATCTCTTGTATTCTTATGCCATTTCCGCGACCAAATGGAGATCTTTTGGAGTAAATATAGGCAAAAATGGCTGATGTGTCAGTGCTAGGGCCAAATAGTCAATGCCAAATATGACGAGGTCCACTTAACATAGTTGATAGTTATGAGCAAATTAGCTTTCGAGATACAATAAATTATAAACGGAAAAAAAGGAAATTCACATAGATACAATAACATGTTGTTGGGGTGGGATTGGGTAGTGCAAAAATTTTAATATTTGTTTGTTGATAATTACCACCAAGTGTGAACAAATGTACAAGAAATAATCTGGTTTTCTAGCAAGAGACAAGCGGTTAACAGGTTGTACTGATGACATCATGGTGACCTGTTCAACAAGAGAATTCCATGGTGTGCACATGAACAATCACAGTCAGGCTGTCGATGTAGGTTAACATCCCATCAGTCGTTCTGTGAGAATATATATGAATAATGAACTGAATTCTATAGAAACCAAATCATAATATTGATTTATTTTAATAAAAGTATGGAAATTAGAATAATTAGTATTAATTTCCTACTTACTTCCTGGTAAATCGAATTTGTAATTGCGAGACCTTTCACATACACGTTACATTCCAATTCCGGTTTCGTATTGTGTGATTAGGAAAAAATGACACTTATTTCAAAGGATTTGTTCATTATGTCGGGGGTTAACATTGAGAGTTGAAATTCGTGCCGCATCAGATACAGTCAAACAAAACAAGGATAAAAATATGATTAACCATTAACAGATTATTAGTCGCTATTTTTATATTACCATTGCTGACTGCATGAAATAACTTAAAATATCGCGTTTAGGATAAAAATTTATTTGTTTCTGATCACAGATCCTCAAAAATAGTAGTACTGTGATGCGGATTTTTAATTTTGTGCTTTTCTTTTCTTTTTCTTTTGAAAGTTAACGAAAATAATTTATCGGCAGTATCTCACAATGTCAATACTTTTGTACAGATGATAGCCCATATATAGTTAAGAATTAATGAATATCACAGATAAATATGGACTATGTTCACACACATACAGATACAAATATAATACGAAGTTCATCAAAATCAAACCATGGAGGTAAAATCTATTTTAACTCCATGATCAAACTAACCAAATATATAACTCTTAATGAGAGCAATACTTTATAATTTTGCACTGTACAGATAGCATTGTTCATACACCATGTCTTTCTGAACACCGAAAAATCAACCCGAATTTCTAATCTGATACAGGCTTCAACAGCACTGATAATACACTTTTCTGTTTTGCTTTTGCTCTGGAAGATAATTTTATTCCGTGCACACGAAATGGAGAAGTGAATCACATTTATCAAGTACAAATATACTGCAGGCTCCTCTTTCGTCATCCGTACATCGAATAATTTGAAAATCAAATATTATTCATTGAGAAGAGGGGAAAACTTCCCGTGCAATTTAAAGGTCGGCTTGAAGTGTAAGAAAACATTCTGAACCATCCGACATTCTATAAACAAGTGCTTGCTTGTTTCGGAGTCTGAATAAAACACACGTAAATCATTCGTACAGACATCCCTTCTTAGCAACCGCACTTTCAACGGTTGAATATCGTGTACTAACTTGTGGGTAAAATTTACTAAGTTGTTGTCAATGAAACTGTGAAAAAATTTACTCCAGACAAGGTCCCATGACAACGAAGGACGAGTCTGCATTACGCGTGGCAATTCAACGACTTTTCGCAATAAAACATTATAAATAAAGAACATGTCAGCTTTACCCGAGAAAAAAACCCTCTTGGCAGCTTTCCTCGATTTGTGCTATACGAATGACGTCTTCAAGCAATAAAGGCCGGTCTTCCCCAGTTCTATTATTATACAGAGTTGAGTGTGACATGCGCTCGTCAGGAACAGGTCCTCCGTGTAAGGCTGAGTTAATTATAAAATGAAAGCGATGCAGGTAAGACAATAGCATGTAGAGCACTCACAAGACAACACTTTATATGGTCTTTTTACTTCTTGGGGCAACCCAAACCACATTATTTAGTTCATTACAGCACGAATATCTTGAATAAATAATTACATGAATGAGAAGCAACTATTGCGAAACAGTAAGAGAACAAAAGATTGTAATGTATATTCAGCACCATGTCTGTGTTTTTTACAACATTAGACAAACAGTAATCTGTATTCCTGGTTTGGCCTAACCGGAAGTTTTGCCACAACATTCACACTTCAAATTATTGAATGGCACACTTTTGTTCATATTTGCTATTGCTATGTTACTTTACTACTAAATACGCACATCCATGAATTAAATATTGTACGCATTGATGACAAAAATATTTAGGCCTGTCTGTTTCGGGTGACACGTTGTACAGAACAGCTTTGGGGATTTTCTGCTTACAAAATATTAATTGTAAAATAATTTTTTTTTTATTTTACTGCAGAAATATTTCTTCATGAGTCATTCAGCTATGGATAAAAAAAAAAAAATAAATTGACAAAATTGGGATTCGAACTCAAAATTGACAGCATTGTTCATTCACAACCAAACGCTCTAACCACACGGCCAAGAAGCTATGCAACACCAAACGCTCTTACAATGCCAATATAACGCCGTCTTCCAAGTGAACAGAGAAAACAAAACTTATTTTAAATTTCATGAAAATATGACACCTTCAACCAAAATGATATTTCAATATATGTTTGTGGTATATTTGATAAAATTGAGAACATGGAATTAGATTTTGGTTGGAGGTGTCATATTTTGAATATAAAGGGAATTCCCTGTGAAAATGTATCCAGAAAATATAAAAACGACCAAGCGCCCATTTTCCAACGTTCATCGACGCCGTTTTACGTCACCATTGGCTGTGAAAGTTTTCAGTGTAAAATTTCGGTATTTTATATGTATCAAACACAACTTTTCATGCTGATATGGAGAAATAATTTTTTCGCTTTACAAACGTGACAGCAAGAGGGTTTTTTCCCGGGTAAAGCTGACACGTCCTTTGCTTTTATACATTTTTACAGGTAACAATGGTCCAGCATAATATTCCTGCTTTTAATTTTTCTTCAAGAAGAGCCAATGAACCAATGTAGTAAAAGCGAACATTCACAACATGTTGCTTGTCGTGATTGAAGAAAATTTAGATTCTACCGAAATTTGAACTCAGATCGCTGGATTCAGAGTCCAGACTGCTAACCACTGTACCACTGAACCGATTTCGGTTTAATTTTTGTCCTTATGACATAGATTGGGCTATTATATCAGCTCAATATAAACATATTTAACCAGGGGAAATACACATGTGATATCGACTCAATCAACTTATTTCAGTCTGGCTGCCATACTTACAATGCGGAACCGTTAAACCGGAACATTGATATTGGAACAATTAATGTATACGATGTCTTTTTCAATGTTGGGGGAGGGGGGGGGGGGGTGCTTTTAACGGTAGAGGAAGCCGGAGTCTGTTTCATCCTGAAGACGATGGATGTTTCGCACGGGTGTAATGGTTAGCATCATGGACTATCCGGCTATTCGAATTCAAATCTCGTTGAAACCTGAACTTTGCATGGACATGGGTGCCTATTTGTTACACTGAGATTTGTAAACAATCTACTTTCGCAGATCACTGTGGATGAAGCATTGACAAGTTTTAATCTATCTAGATATTCTGTGCTGAAATGAATACAGCTAGTTGTAAGATTGGATTTGGCTGCACGATGATTGGCATGGAATGGACTCCTGCTATTTCAAGGCCATTGTAAATGGCAAATGAAGTAATGCTAGATAATATTCATGAGTAGATGGCTGCCGTTATTGATGAAGAAATTTCTTATCAAGAACAAAAACAAAACAAGGTCTCATTAAACCGCGCCATGTCTTTTGCAATGTAGGTTTTCCTTGTTATTCCCTTCCATCACTTCGAACGATAAAAAGCTTGGTCCACCAAGTCATAATGGATCATCCTTGGCAATTTCCCTGGAATGCATCAATACGCGATTACGGCGCGATAAAAGAGTTCTAACCATTACACCATAGAAACAGTTTGAGTCTTTATGTCATAAACTAGGCTATTATATCACATCAATACTTGGGAAATTCATCTGTGATATCGACTTAACTAAATTCGGTCAGTCTGGCTGTCAAACTTACAATGCGGAACAAATAAATCGAGACATTAAGATTGTAACAGTTAACCCTCTCTGGCCTGGACTTCTTGGGACTTGTCCAGGCTTGGGAATGCCCCACTCCCTCCCCTTAAATACTTGTATTATCCCTTAACGTAGGGAGCTGAAACTTACCACAACATATCCTTGGGTCAAGCTCTATCAGAAAATGTAAAAATGTGACAGTGACGTCATTATGAAAAAGGCATTATTTGGTTGATTTTTCCGTCAGATTTTTGAATTTTATTATTTCTGTGTTTTCTTTGCAAAAACTGCAAAATTAAATTAATAAATGATAATGTGATGTGAAATAAAATAGTTTTTCTCTTTTTTCCCAGCAGAAACGCAGGAATTTTGAAGGAAAATGACGAAAACATTACTTTTCTGGTACACCACATGACCGCCATTTTGAATTTGCACATGGTCCTCTGCTTGAGGATTATGCAAATAGACTCAAAATGACTCCAGTCAAGGAGTGTCAGATCTTAGTATTTTGTCATTCCGAAGATATAGAGTGGAAAGTTTAGTAGGAGGGGGGGGGGGGGTTGTTGCATAATGGAATCCCATGTCTGGTAGGGGTAATGTACACGATGTCTGTTTAAACGTGAAGATCATGAGCTTGAGCAGCTGTTCCTTTGTTTAATGGTTTGCACTTCGAAGTTTGAATTCGTCGATCCCAGTTCAAGTCTCGGTGAAATCTTAAATTTGTATTTAAACATTTCTGCCATTTTGTTGCACAGGCATCTCGAAGTTGGGGACAATCTAGTTTTATAGATCACTGTGGATAAACCATTGATTAGTATCAATAGACCCCAATACTTTGGAAGCTTTTGTGCTGAAATGAATGCAGCTTGTTTTAAGAATATATGTGGCTACACGTCGAAAGACACGGAGTGGGCTTATATTATTTCAAAGACGTTGAAACGGCAAATGGGCCATTGAATATGAAAGTGAATATTCAGGACTAGTTGGTTGTTGTTATTGAAGAAGAGAAAAGAAAAGGTTCTACCGAGATTTGAACTGGGATGGCTGGGTTCAAAGTCCAGAGTGCTAACCATTACACCATAGAACCGCTTTCAGGCTGATACAACTGTACTCAGGCATAAGAGTAAATGCACCTGAAATATCGGCTGAATTAAATTATTTCAGTCTAGGAGTCAAATGCGGAACAATTAGATCGAAAATAAAGCTCGGCGCACACGATAGGTATCAGCTGAGCTAACGGCCTCAATTGCCTGTCAGCTCAGGGGCTAGCTCCCGTGTGGTTTCAGCGCGCACGGTGAGTAAAAGTTTCACGAAATTGATTTCAGTTCCCGCATAACGTCTTCAAGTCCATTTTGAAGAGTCGTTCGTTTGAATCGCGTGAAAATAACATACGATTCATTGGCCGGTCCAATAAAACTGCTAAGCTGTTGGCTTGCTTTTACCGCACACGCTGAAGATTTTGTCTCGCGAGGCGAAGTTATCAAACAAGTTTGATATTTTTTCCCCCGGCCTCGCGACGCCAAAAACTGCCCGCACACGAGAGCTAGCCCCTGAGCTTTAAGATTGGAACAATTAACGTAAGTATACGATGTCTATTTCAGCGCGAAGCATTCCAAAATGTTCACCATGACACCATAGAACGGCATTCTTGTTACTGTTGCTGTTCTTAGCGTATACACTAGTCTAGTATAGTGGATAAGAGGAAATGCACCTAAGATATCGGCTGCAATTGAATTATTTCAGTCTGACCGTCAAACGTACGATGCGGAACAACTGAGTCGGAACATTAAGATTGGAAAATTTAATGTATATGATGCGAATGTCGATGTGAAGATAATGCACGTTTGGCGGCTGTCACATGGTGTGATGGTTGCCACTCCGGAGTTTGAATTCATCGGTTGCAGTTCAAATCTCAGTGGTCTATAAAGGACCAAGCGCGGTTTATTGAGATTTTGGCCCCCATGAGGTGCGGTTTGGAGTGCCAAAATGAAATATCACCTACGAAAGAAAATTTTCAGTTAAAGTATGTTATTTTGTCTTATGCTCTGGGAATTTTTTGGGTCTGTCTTACGTGTTTTTAATAACAGCATCTTGAAGTAGTGGATTTGTGCAAAATCGTCTAATTTGATATGAAAACGGAACACTTTTCTCTCCATGAGCATATGAAGCCAGTCGAGAACCAAGATAATCCGAAATATTTACCGTGCCAATAGTTTGTTGTTACCAAAACACGGTTTTGGTTCTGGACTAGCTTCACATGTTTACGGAGATAAAAGTGTGTTGTTTTCAACTCAAAATAGACGATTTTGCACAAATCCAAGATGCTGTTCTTAAAAAAAAAAAAAAAATCATTAGACCCAGGGCCTACAGAATACTCAGAGCATAAGACAAGATAATATAATTTACGCTAACTGAAAAATTTCTTTCGTAGGTGACAATTCATTTTGGCACTCCAAAGCGCACCTAATCGAGGCCAAAATCTCATTAAACCGCGTCAGGTCCTTTGGCATAAACGCTTCTGACAGTTTCTTGAACTGGTAACTGAGAGCTGTAGACAATCTAGTTAAGGTGAAAATGAATATTTTTGACTAATTGTTTGTCGTTACTGAAGAACTGAAAAAAAAAATTAGGGTTCTTCTGAGATTTGAACTCGGATCGCTGAATTCTAAGTCCAGAGTGCTAACCATTACACCATAGAACCACTTTCCGGTTAATCTTGCTATAAATATCGCATAACTTACGCTATTATATTTAACGGGAGATGAAATGCGATATGTGATATGGCTGCAGTCTGGGCGTCAAAATTAAACGGCTGAACAATTAGATCGGAACAATCAGATTGTAAGTAATTATTGTATACGGTGTCTCTTTCAAGGTGAAGAGAACGGAAATTCGGTTGTTCCGTGGTGTAATGGTTAACACCAGCACTTTAAATCCAACGATCCAATTTAAAATCTCGGTGGAACATGAAATTTGTGTACACGTTTTTGCCTGTTTATTACACGGTTAATGTTACTGTACTTAACACATAAATTAGACTATTATTTCATTCAAATAAAGCAGGGTAAGCGCTCCGAAGAATGACAAGCAATTCATTGTGACTCAATATTTCGGTTTATTTCTTCAAAACGTCGTCAGGAGTAATTTTACAGAGAAAACTAACGGTATATTCCGGGCAACGAATCTCCAATGGATTGACGCTTTCACTTGAAATTTTATTCACTGCTGTACATCCATAAGACCTTGAATGCGATTGCGTTACGAGAAAATCCGCGTACAAGTGGCGTCACCAAATGATGTTAAAGGAGAAGAAAACATTTGACTAATATATACACTGAACGAAAGATCCATCTCTCCCGTATCCAAAAATGTAAGCAAATATTTTTTTACGATTTTTTACCGCCGATCTATTCGCATTGAAACATCAAAAACTGAAGCCTGTGGACAGATTCATAAGTGCCGCCATTACAAGGGCTTGCGACTATTTCAACCAATCAGAAATGCCTAAAACATATTGCGCGCATCGCTGCGTGACGTCAGTCGGGCTCATACTAAACTACCGTCCTGTAAGTATGAGAAGCTATCGGGACTGCAGGTTTATATAATGTATACTGTTATAATTTGATAGTGGTCGTGTGCCAATATTATGGCGTTTGTCTGTTCTAACAGAACTGGGAATCCAAACCTTACAAAGACCGAGACATTTCAACAGATACAGTGGGTGTATAACGTCGGTCGGCCGGATTTTACTTCAAACGCACCAGAGAAGAACATTTGCAGAGTGAGGCTGATGCAATAAATTGGAGTAAGTTTCCCTTACAAACATAAACGTGGGGATTGCGTAGGGAAAGTGTGGGGTTTTGGTGGGCGCGTGGGGTTCGTGTGGGGCGAAGCGTGGTTTGGAACTTTCCTCGTGGGGATAACGTAGGGTTTGTGTGGGGCAGCTGCCCATGGTTATGCAAATTTAGCATAAATGTGGGGATTATGTAGGGCTGATGCGGGGATTATGACGGGTGAATGGGCGAGAATTCAAAGTTCGCGTGGGGATGATGTAGGGCATACCTTTATCTGCTATATATTCAAAGTCTAACGTGGGGTTGGTGTAGGGAAAATGAACTTCGGATTTAATCGACTGAGTTGTTTGTAGGGATTAGGTGGGGTGGACTTTTTCCAGCGCTCGTAGACAAAGTCCAATGTAGGGAATGTGCCGGGCTGTACTGAAAGTTTAAGTCCGGCGTGGGGATGATGTAGGGCAAAATGCTCGCCGTTTTCATAGCTTAAGATGGACGTGGGGATTTTGTTGGGCAAGCATTCTTTCATGCATAGCCTAAGACGATAGTGGGGTTGAAGTGGGGCGATATTTTATTTGCACATATAGTGTGCGATAAATGTGGGGATCATGCAGGCAGACTGTGAACTCTGTTTTCTTAAAAGAATATACAAAAACATTTATATTTTTTTCATGATCCTATAATACTCGAAATGAAAACTATTTATTTAGATTTGTATTTTTTTGATGCATTTTCAATCAAAGTTATTAAAACGTTTTGTGCCGGTGTATCGCGAAAAATTCCCGTCGAATCGACACCATGCATCTTTCACGGTAAACCTCTCGTCGTGAGGTGAAAGAAATGTGTAGCAAAAGATATATTTTTGAAACGGGTATCTGTACAGGTTTAAAAATAACATAAACAGAATCAAATATCGAAGAGATACAGGCAGAGTTATCAAGTGTTGGTTACCATCTCCGGCGTATCCCCCTCATATTTTCGCGGAATATAGGCCGTGCCCATTGCCCTATAGGACTAGGTTTAAAGATTGCTAGAATATCAATTCACTGATCATATGTCATAAGAATATTTTTTAATGTAATGCATGAATAGAAGTTCTGTGTCTAATGTATCGCATCCATAAATTCCTCCGATATATAAGGCTAAATCACGACTATAAATGTGAGCCATATTAGGCCATTGCCTATTAATTTGCGTGTTAATCGAGTTGTCTCCCTTCATATCAAGACTTTCTACAAGCAAGTTTGCGCGCGCAACACCGGAAGTGGGGCCCGATTGTAAACATTGGCAAGTTGAACTTGGTTGAGTTTTCTTCACCAAAACGTTAAGATGGGGAATAAATACGAAGAATGGACGCTGAAAGACCTAAAGGATGATCTGAGGAAACGGAAAGCGAAACTATCGGGAAGGAAACATGAATTAGTCGAGCGGTAAGGTGTTTTGATTTACATGTCAAATCGTGTACCTATTGACGTGCACCCCATTTTCGTGGCCTACAAACTTTTCGCAGTATCAGACAGCTGGTAGGCCTATTACTGTGATGACCTAAAAAATGAATTTCTATTTAAAAGTTTCTGTCCCTAAAACGGGATGGATATTCAGACAGCTGGTCGTTTAGGTACAGGGGTGAAATTACCTGTTTTCGAACCAACACGATATTAATTTAATTTTACTGACCGCCAGTTTTAGATTTGATACGGTGATCTGCCTGGTCAGAATATATGTTTATATAGAAACAACAGAGAAAAAGTTCTGTATATGAAACTATTGCAGGCCAGGATTGTTTTTATTATTATCATTGAAAAAAAAATGTGAAGGGGGGGGGGGAGGTGCAAAACTCCTATTGAATACATCTTTTTTTTTTTATCAGGTTTGAAGCATATGACTGAAATGATAATTTCAAGGGTGATGTTGTCATGGAACCAGAGCATGTCATGGATGGACATTCCGCCATCAGAAGAGTACAAAGATTTGAACAGTGACTCCAAGGTAGAGTAGGCTAAATATCCCTTCAATGACTGTATCTGGATTGATTAATCACTAGTCATTGATACTGTTTGTTTGTTTTTTAGTCTGTTTAATGCATAGCTGACTAGAAGTATGATCATCAAATTAGAAATACATGTATGGTAGTTTGTATGTCGTTGGCTGAACACCTCACCTACATTTACCTCCATTAGTTTGCTCTCAATGGAAAGGAAGATTGATTTTTATTTGCAATGGAATTGTTTACAAGTGAAATAGGCTGAGAGCACAGTTTAAAATATGAAATTCTGTTCTGTAACCGGTACTTTAGACTATAAAACTGTCGCGTTTAACAGTATTATGTTTGATACTAAAATGCATTTCTGCCTCTCTTTTCAGGTAACAATAATTTGCTACAGAATGTATACTGCCCTGATTGAGTTTTATCTAATATAAATAATTTTGTTTGTATTTCAATGATTTATAGGAACAGGCAAATACTGGACCTCACCCATTGTGTGAATTGATAACAGGATAATGGATTAGATTGGCTTGTGGACCTCATGTGAATACCAGTTCCTCTCCTACAAGGAAAGGAAGTTACACCTAGAGGTGAGAAAATCTTATAATCACTGCATGTCTGAGAAAAAACTGTGATATCCTGTTCATTTCTAAGAGGTGGGATGTCCCACCAGTTGTGGGGAAAGGGGTGCCAAACCAGTTATTTGTAGCTTATTATTTACCGGGCATGTTTCAGGGCCAGCCCCTTGACTTGCTGTACATTAGGGGTTAAGAGTTTCATTTCGGGTCTAATTATCTCTGATTTTGTGATATATAAGTTGAGTGTACAAGTCATATCTGCAGGCCCGTGTTCGGTACATCTACTAAATTGTGTTCGGTACGGCTACCAAATTATTTATCTCCTTGAAAAATTATGCCCCTTTTGCGATATTTGCTTGAATGTTACTGTAGCTGTTAAATCTGCAGAATAATGATATGCTGTAAAAAGTACAATCCTGAATGATTAGTACATGTAGCCCAGGCCTGACCCAGGCTGTTTTCGAGCTCATTATGACCCCCCCCCCCCCAAATAAAACAATAAACAAATCCCCTCTCTGAACAGGCTGAAACCAATACTAATGCAAGTACTTTCGCCAAATATGAATTAGATATCCGGCTGTATTTAGACCATTTAGTACTCCCACAGCTTCCATAGGCTTCGACAGTCCCACATCATGGCCTATTTCATTATAACTTATCACACTCTGCACCATCTATAGGTGCCCAAACTAAAAGTCTAGATCAGGCCCTGTAACCATAATATATTGCACTTTCTCAGCATATTTCTTAGTTACTCGGGGGAAGCCGAGGGGTTTTGCGAGTCTCACCCTCATGTTAATTTCCTGCTTTTGAAGGATTGTGCACACGTTGACTAACGGACGATTTAGAAAAAATCTGTTAATCCACTCTTAACTCGATGGGTATTTTTCACTGCTGCTGCAAGTTTGTTTTTATATCTGCCAGTGTGAAACTGTTGTTGTTGCAAATAACCAGAAAAACTTGAACAAAATAATATTTTATTCATTTTTATAGCAGACAACAGCAGCCTGGAACTGCAGGCCACACTTATTTGGTAATATGCAAAACCAGTGAATATTTCAGTAGGGAAGATGCTTAAAAACATTTGTGAACTTTGTCAATGGTACAAAAGGTCCTATTTTAGGTCAAGATTTGAGTTAAGTACCATGTTTATCATTTCATAATAACCAGTTTTTATAAAATATTATTACACATCATCCATGTAACCATTATTTAAGCAATACATTGCATAGGGTGCTTGAATCGTGTGACAAAACTTTCCTCAACTTGAACTGCAGCGATACATTCATTATGTTTTTCCTCTATAACTGTCCCCCAAAGGGCTAAAGGGGAGAATATGGTATTGGGGTCCGTCCGTGTGTCCACACTCCAAATCATCATAAGAATAGGTCTCAGCTCCTCAGAGAGCTTGTTGTAAGAGACGACTAACTGGGGCACCCATGGAGAATAGGACCCTTCCTGTGCGGTTTCCGGGTGTGAAGAGGAATAGGAACCAAACATCGTGATATGACTGAAATAGGGTTCACTCACTCGCTCACCGCAAGATCTCTCTTGGGCTTGTTTTTAACAATGATCCGCTAGACTCCGACAGTAACTTTTGAAAACCTGAACGGATCCTTTTCAAATTTTGTATGTGGTTAACTTGCCACAGGATTTCACTCGAGCTAACTTTCCATGCTGAGTACTGAATTTTAAGGTTCCAAGCCAAATCAGTAGTTTCAATGTCGGTGGACTTCAAACGCTCTGCTTTTCATTAAAATTTTCTCTGAACCACCAAATTAGTTTTAATTATTAAAGTATTGTACTTTGCACATTTTTTCCTGTTATGACTGACAAAGGTAAATAAAGCATTATACATAACACAGCACTATACACATGACCCAGCAGGGGTCGAAAAGTCCGCCTGTCCACCTGTCGTCGACAGGTAATATTTCCTTGTGACAGGTAGAACAAAAAACTACCTGTCGCAAGTGACAGGTAGAAAAAAACTTTTACTAACTGTTTTATCAGTGCCCTACATCGTTACAATGGTCAAGGAATCAAGAAAACACTGAAATTCAACTAAAAAATAAACGTAATGTTTCGCCGACATTCGTTCTCAATTATATTACGATATCTGTGTGAAGAACATCAAGGGAGATAAGTTGTCCAAGCATGTGATCTCTATGACAGTCAGGGTCCCCTCGAACGCCCGTTTATTGCTTATATATCTTGAGAAAATTGAGGGTTCCCGGTATTGCTAGCTTGTTGTCTACGTCATCATTCTTGTGTCCATGGCGGGAAGCACTGGAAGAGACCAGCAATCATATTTCTAAAAAAAAATTGACTTCTTTAACTTTTGAAATGGATCGTTTCCTCAAACGGAATAATGTGGAGGAAACTAATAAATCGGGTGGCTTGCTGACGAGCCGTGACTATGCCAGTGACACCGGCGCTGACTGATCAGCTAGTTGAACTATTTTATGACACACATTGAGAGGGAACGGGATTTTCAGCTACATATCGAAGACTATATTTCTCTGAGCAGTGAAATTTTGCACATCATCTGAACATGATTTGTGCATTTTTATCCTGAAGTATAGATAGATTTCTTGCTTATGCAGGACTGTATCCAGGGAATTTTTTGCAGGTTCCAATCCCATTCATAATTCATTATTGAGGGTCCAATTTTCGTTAGTGAATTTTTGCGCAAAGTGCCTGTGACAGGTAGAACATTAACATGAAATTCGATACTGGTAACCAGCTATGCAATCGGACTGATATTGAGGCTCCCAGAAGCTTTTTCTAAGAGTATTTCCTTCAGAAATCCTTTCAAATTGAACAAAAACACTTTCGTTTTTTGTTTCATTTGAGTTTTGGATGCCCATAAGTTTTCCGGAACTAAATTGACTCCAGATGCAGCCCTGTTACGTTTTCATATGGTAACAAGACAAAGACAAGCTGGAGGCAAGGAGTTGATCAATCAATGTCATTGCTGAATTTTAATGTCAAAAAATATTTTCACAATCACTTCATTAACAGCCTCCGAGATGGTTCATCATCATTACAGTTTTAACCATGGAAAAATGAATGACATGGTTTTGTTCAGGTTGTAATTTAATGTGACAGGTAGAAAATTATTCTACCTGTCACATGTGACAGGTGGAGATTTTCAAACATTTCGACCCCTGCCCAGTTTTGTGAAATAGGAAAAACTATGTATTTCTGCAGATTACACTCAAACATCAAAACCATAAAATGCACGCATATATGACGGCAGCCTTCCGAAGTCCACGAATTCTAGTTTTTTTTTTTACAAAACTGAGAAAGATTGAAATAACTTATCAACGTCACACATGTTGATCTCCTGGGAATTTAACTCGGTAAAAGAAAATTTTGAGGCGCTTGTGATCCATCGTGCATATCCACTACACCACGACATATGAACAACTGCAACAGGCTATTTTTAGGCCACCATCACCAGATGATGGACTGTTCAAATCGCTTTTCGTGCATGGTCTGTCGTCTGTCCGTCCGTCGTCCGTCCGTAAACAATTCTTGGATTCGAAAATCCAATATGGCCACAAGGCGGCCATCTTGGATTTCCCCATGAAACCTTGTTATCGGGATTTCTCAGGAACTACTGCATGGATCTTTCTCAGATTCGGTACACATGTTCCCCTTGGCGTGTAGTTATGCAAGATACCTTTTCTGGTCCGATTCGAAAATCCAATATGGCCACCAGGCAGCCATCTTGGATTTCCCCATGAAACCTTGTTATCGCGATTTCTCAGGAATGCTTGCATGTATAATGCTTTATAGGAAAAACTATGAAAAGGTATCTTGCATAACTACTTGATTTTGGCATGGATCTTCCTCAAATTTGGCCCACTGTTTCGTCTGCCGATGTGTCGGCTACATGAAGGGACATCACTCTTGTGACACAACCTTACAGCTCGACAACTGTAGACTACTGCGTGTTTTTGTTTTTTTTGCGTGGAATTTTTTTCAAACCAATTCAACATTTTCTTTAGTTATCCGCCCTTGATTTTAGTCTGGAATACTTTTTGTTTGGCACCTACAGTCCTCGTCAACGAAACTCCTTTAAGAGGGGTTTAATTGCCTTCTTTTGAAATTAGGTACACATGATTGGTGCTGAGTGAACATGTGCACACTTTTTTTTAGAGTTGATTCAACAGTTTCTTGAGTTGCTCCCCTTGATTTTGGTCTGAAATTTAAATTTGACACATACTGTCCTTTTGGAATTTGGTACATATGGTCAGTACCATGTGTAGGTGTGCACAAACTGTTTTTGAGCTGATTTGACGTTTTCTTCAGTTACTCCCCTTGATTTTAGTCTGAAATCCTTGTATTTGGCACCTACTGTCATTTCGACCTAATCCATCAGGCAATGAGCTTACTTTTGCAGCTTATGATAACAAAAATTTTGTTTTAAAGTTACTGATACATGTATACATAAGTGCATAACCCGGAGTGAGGGAATATGCACCACCGCAGAGTAAGAGTAACTGGAGTTTAACTTGCTCCTACAAATACCAATCTAGGCCCTTATGTATCCCCCCCCTCCCCCAACCTGATTTCCAAACCTGCCTACACCACTTACACAACAATGATAGCTTATACATGTACAGTATTATGACAATTGCAACAATACAAACAACATACAGTCCAGAAAGGTTCATTTGTATGGTTAACCGTTGTCTATAACAACATTCAGGAGATAAAACTGTCTATGTTTTTACGGGTGTATTTTGGGTTCAATTGAACTCTTGTTTTATTGTCTTTTAAGGTGGCTGTGTATGGTAAAACAGGTCGCTGTTTGTACTGCAGTCTTCAGGAATAGTGATGATGGAAAAAATCACAAGGTTGTATTTTCTGGAGAAACAGTATGGCAACAAACTTCTCCCAACCCAGACCAATGTAGACGCACCTCTCCCGGGCATTGTGTCACAGGAACTGGCTGAGCGACATAGTGTAAGTTGAAGTAAATTATTCATATCTGTTAGGAGAACATGGAACACATCAGTTCCACATCGCCAAGGTTGGCGGCTGTCACCTTCTCTCCCCCCCCCCCCCATCATGAAGGGGAATACAGAAATCACTTTCGTATTGCTGTACCGTGGATGATATCTCAGCTGCTATTTGATCGAAACATACATGAAGATGCTTAGTACCTTACTGATGTGCATTTTCACATTCTTTATGGCCCTTCAATATATGCTTATCCAGTGCATATCTCGAATACCATCAAACTGCTCACTATGAATCAGGTTTCTGTGACCTGATAACTTGGAGTTATCGAAGAATCGAGAGGTTTTCAGATGCACAGCTTCGTATATAAATTTGAAAAAAATATTACTTGTTGTTTGATAGATCTGTATATCTCGAACCCTATGCTGTTAGTTATATGAACATAAAATGGTCTGATCAGTGATGAGAGTGATCTGAATTTATTACCCCTCAGCCCATAGGGCTGTGGGGTCTTGTCGTTGCCATGTACGTACGTCCGTCCGTCCTAGCGTCCGTCCGTCCTGGCGTCCGTCCGTCAACATGTTCTTGTCCGCTGAATATCTGCAGATCTATGAAGTCGGGCCCGACCAAACTTTGGTGAGAGCTTCCTGAATGTTGACTGATGAAATGATTAGATTTTCAGGTGGCTATGATGATTTCATGATTTTTAATTATTATTTTTTATTATTTATTGATGGCTCAGCTTTTGCACTGTTATCTATGCCCATCAACATGTTCTTGTCCGCTGAATATCTGTAGATCTATCAAGTCGGGCCTGACGAAACTTTGGTGAGAGCTTCCTGAATGTTGACTGATGAAATGATTAGATTTTCAGATGGTTATAATTATTTCATGATTTTTTTTGATTTTTTTTATTATTTATTGATGGCTTAGCTTTTGCACTGTTATCTATGCCCATCGGGAACCGTTGGTTGCATGTTTCATTGTGAATTTTGAAGGTTCCCTGATACAAGAAAGATTCTCATTGAATGAAGGACAACAATTTTCTTTAATTTTGCTATTAAATTATTCTATTCTACATCATATGTTTTATCCTAAAACTTTTGCATGAACCATATTTGTGTCCACACATTTAACTGGTGCAACATTTTTATCAATTTTTGTCACCTAACATGTTACTGTACCTTGGAAATTATTTCAAACGAGTGATTAGGAGAGCCCATTTTTAGCCTGACTCTGGGCAATATTGAACCAGTTTGCATACCTGGAGTTTATGCACCCCCCCCCCCCCCTAATGATAAGGATGGGCCTATGTCAATCAGTGTGTTTACTAAATCACACTTGTGCAATGCATAAATTGCCACTGATAAAGCTACACTTTCTTGCATGCTGTAATCCCAGCACACCACTCGCGTGAAACCTATATCTGTTTTATACGGTGTCCAGGGATTTTTTTGCAGGTTCCGATCCCAAACTCCCATTTCCTTTTCGTTATTCATTATTGAGGGTCCAATTTTTGTAAGTGAATTTCGGCGCAAATAGCCTGTGATCACTCCCAAAACAGAGGTTTATTAACATGAAATTCAATACCCAGCTATGCAATAGGATCGATATTGAGGATCCTAGGGGCTTTTTCTAGTATTTCCTTCAGAAATCCTTTCAAAATTGAACAACAACAACACTTTCGTTTTTTGTTTCTTTTGAGTTTTGGGCACCCATATGTTTTCCGAAACTAAATTGGCTCTAGATGCAGCCCTGATCCTACTTTACTAAAAAAAACAGGCTGAGGGGTCCACGCACCTTTTAGGTGCTTGCCTGCAATTCATGTTGTGTTTTGTTTTAGCCAGTTTTAGGGGTCAATGTTTGACTGCCATTATCATGAAACTGGAATATCTGTATGTTCAACCATATTTGTTTCCTGTATTAATTTATTACGATAGCTCGGGCATTCAGAATATACTAATCGTTTTTCATTGTTTGACTTCCAGGTTATGTTTGCAAGGGTTTGCACGGGCACACTGTGGTCCAAAGTAAGGAGAGGCATCACTCAGAAATGCCATGACGCAGCAAGGTCAGGTAGAATCCGCCAGAAAACACCATTGAAGCAGCATGATCTCCACATGTCAGAAGAGCTGGTGGACTCTTCTTCAGCTTCACCCTCATCTGCCAACGACAGTCCCCCAAGGAATGCTAAAGGCCATCCCACATCAGGTGGGAAAAGACCAAGACAGATTTTTTTAAACCTTTGAGGGATGAAAAAAAAACATTCTACTTGACACAGACTTTCAATGTGCTTCCCGTTTTGTGCTCGGGTGTTTTAAGACATGATACAATATATATTTTATGCTGTTAAAGAATAAAAGGTGGAATACGCGTGGATTTTGCCTTTGCTGGTGGTTATTTTAACGGATGGATGATATTGCAGGAGGAATTCCCCACGTGGGGATGTTGTGGGGTTTTCTGCCCCGCAGATTCCCAACGTGGGGATATTGTGGGGTTTTCTCTCCCATATTGGAATTAGTGTCCCGCAGATTCTCCACCTGGGGATATTGTGGGGTTTTCTGCCCCGCAGATTCCCCACATGGGGATATTGTGGGGTTTTCTCTCCCATGCTGGAATTACTGCCCCGCAGATTCCCAACGTGGGGATGTTGTGGGGTTTTCTCTCTCATGCTGGAATTACTGCCCCACAGATTCCCCACGTGGGGATGTTGTGGGGTTTTTTGCCCAATGTGGGGATATTGTGGGGTTTTCTCTCCCATATTGGAATTACTGCCCCGCAGATTCCCCACCTGGGGATATTGTGGGGTTTTCTGCCCCGCAGATTCCCCACATGGGGATATTGCGGGGTTTTCTCTCCCATGCTGGAATTACTGCCCCGCAGATTCCCAACGTGGGGATGTTGTGGGGTTTTCTGTCCCGCAGATTCCCCACGTGGGGATATTGTGGGGTTTTCTCTCCCATGCTGGAATTACTGCCCCCCAGATTCCCAACGTGGGGATGTTGTGGGGTTTTCTGCCCCGCAGATTCCCCACGTGGGGATATTGTGGGGTTTTCTCTCCCATGCTGGAATTACTACCCCGCAGATTCCCCACGTGGGGATATTGTGGGGTTTTCTGCCCCGCAGATTCCCCACTTGGCGATATTGTGGGGTTTTCCATACATTGCTGGAATTACTGCCCCACAGATTCCCCACGTGGGGATGTTGTGGGCTTTTCTGCCCCGCAGATTCCCCACGTGGGGATATTGTGGGGTTTTCTGTACCATGCTTGACTTACTGCAGAAATATTTTGGGTCTATCCCATACAAGCTTTAAATATAGTTCCCCGCATCATCCCCACATGTAGGGAACACGTGGGGCTGAGGTTGGGATAGTGCGGGGATTTAATTCAGCTAAGCAGCATTAAGAAACTCCTTTTCCACGACTAAGTCCAGGTCATTCCCTCATGTAAGAAGTCACGGGAGTGCTGGTACATGCAGTACATGGAGATGGCAGCTATGCAGTGGACTTCAGATCAATATTACAATTATAGTATATTGTTGCTTATAACACACAAGGCATTCTCTCAGTCGATGACACCACAGAGCATACTATAGAGTAACTATACATGTACAGTACAGTACAACGCAGGACTTCAAGTCAGATCCTGATTTATCTTTTTCTCAGCGTAACTGCGTAATTCCAGCTATAACCCTCTCTTTCTCTGACAGCGTAACTGCGTAACTCCAGATATAGATCTCTCTTTATGACAGCGTAACTGCGTAACCTCGTCGAAGGACCATTTCCTTTTTGCTCAGCGTAACTGCGTAACTTTGTCAGACCCTTTCTGTTTTGCTCAGCGTAACTGCGTAATTTCGGATGTAGACCTCTCTTTTCCTGAGAGCGTAACTGCGTAACTTTAGGTGCACCGTAGACATCTGTTTCTGACAGCGTAACTGTAAATTCGGCGATGGATTATTTATTTCCTCAACGTAGCTGCGTAACTTCGTCAAACCCTTTCTCTTTTTCTCAGCGTGAAGTTCTGCGTATCTCCAGTGATGGACCAATCCATTTTACTCACAGCGTAACTGCGTAACTTCGTCAGACCCTTTCTCTTTTGCTCGGCGTAAATGCGTAACTTGGATCTAGACCTCTCTTTTACTGAGAGCGTAACTGCGTAATTTTAGGTGTACATGTACCATAGACATCTTTTTCTGACAGCGTCACTGCGTAAGTTCAGCTGTGAACCTCTTTGCATGCGGACAGCGTAACTGCGTAACTCCATCCATGGACAATTTATTTTTGCTCTGCGTAACTTTATTTGACCATTTCTGTTTTGCTCATCATAAATAGCATAACTTGATTAGAGGCTAGCTTTCCCTTTTTGTCAGCGTATGTGTGTAAGTCCAGGGATAAATCAATTCCTCTTTTCTGACAGCGTAACTGCGTAACTTCGTCAGACCCTTTCTCTTTTGCTCGGCGTAAAAGCGTAACTTGGTGTAGACCTCTCTTTGATCCGAGAGCGTAACTGCGTAATTTTAGGTGTACCATAGACATCTTTTTCTGACAGCGTAACTGCGTAAGTTCAGCTGTGAACGTCTTTGTATGCGGACAGCGTAACTGCGTAACTTCGTCAGACCCTTTCTCTTTTGCTCGGCGTAAATGCGTAACTTGGCTCTAGACTTCTTTTCCTGAGAGCGTAACTGCGTAACTTTAGGTGCACCGTAGACATCTGTTTCTGACAGCGTAACTGTGTAAATTCGGTGATGAATTATTTATTTCCTCAATGTAGCTGCGTTACACTTCGTCAAACCCTTTCTCTTTTTCTCGGCGTAAAGTTCTGTGTATCTCCAGCGATGGACTGAACTCATTTTTACTCACAGCTTAACTGCTTAACTTCGTCAAACCATTTCTCTTTTGCTCGGCATAAATGCGTAACTTGGCTCTAGACCTCTCTTTTACTAAGAGCGTATAACTGCGTAATTTTAGGTGTACATGTACCATAGACATCTTTTTCTGACAGCGTAACTGCGTAAGTTCAGCTGTGAACCTCTTTGCATGCGGACAGCTTAACTGCGTAACTCCATCCATGGACAATTTATTTTTGCATGTGTAACTTTATTTGACCATTTCTGTTTTGCTCATCATAAATAGCATAACTTGATTAGAGGCTACATGTAGCTTTCCCTTTTTGTCAGCGTATGTGTGTAAGTCCAGGGATAAATCAATTCCTCTTTTCTGACAGCGTAACTGCGTAACTTCGTAACTTCGTCAGACCCTTTCTCTTTTGCTCGGCGTAAAAGCGTAACTTGGCTGTAGACCTCTCTTTGATCCGGGAGCGTAACTGCGTAATTTTAGGTGTACCATAGACATCTTTTTCTGACAGCGTAACTACGTAAGTTCAGCTGTGAACGTCTTTGTATGCGGACAGCGTAACTGCGTAACTCCATTCATGGACCATTTATTTTTGCTCTGCGTAACTTTATTAGACCCTTTCTGTTTTGCTCCTCACAAATAGCATAACATGATTAGAGGCTTTCCCTTTTTGTCAGCGTAAATGCGTAAATCCAGGGATAAATCAATTCCTCATTTTCTGACAGCGTAACTGCATAACTCCAGATATAGATCTCTCTTTATGACAGTGTAAGTGCGTACAACCTCGTCGAAGGACCATTTCCTTTTTGCTCAGCGTAACTGTGTAACTTTGTCAGACCCTTTCTCTTTTGCTCAGCGTAACTGTGTAATTTCGGATCTAGACCTCTCTTTTCCTGAGAGCGTAACTGCATAACTTTAGATGCACTGTAGACATCTGTTTCTGACAGCGTAACTGTGTAAATTCGGCGATGGATTATTTATTCCCTCAACGTACCTGCGTAACTTCGTCAAACCCTCTTTTTCTCAGCGATTTTGCATAACTCCAGTGATGGACCAATTCATTTTACTGACAGCGTAACTGCGTAACTTCGTCAGTCCCTTTCTCTTTTGCTCGGCGTAACTGCATAACTTGGCTCTAGACCGCTCTTTTACTGTGAGCGTAACTGCGTAATTTTAGGTGTACCGTAGACATCTTTTTCTGACAGCATAACTGCATAAGTTCAGATGTGAACCTCTTTGCATGCGGACAGCGTAACTTCATCCATGGACCATTGAATTTTGCTCTGCGTAACTTTATTAGACCCTTTCCGTTTTGCTCGATCATAGTTCTGCCATTTCTTCAGACAATTATATTTCAAATTAGGTCAATCCAATATGGCTGCCAAAGCTTTTGACTAATCACCATCTTGTCACTGTACTGCATATGTATGCAACATATGATGTAAGAGCATTTGGAGTTATCAGCACAGACGGTAAAGAGCTAAATATACACGTGTGCATCATTTTTCAGCCTACATGTATATATGAGTGTAACCCATCAAAACTTTGTATTAACTAGAATTTGACCTACCTTGATGAAATAGTATGTTTTGATGAAGTTGAATAGCTGCTTCAATAAAGTACTGTAGTGTACATTTGAACAGCCAAGCCATATCCCTGCAGAAACTACAACAACTAGAATTTGACCTTGATAAAATAGGCCAAGGTCAATGATATGGTTATCCAGCTGATGGCCGATGGGAGCAATTATTGTCTGGATCCGATTGGGTGAAAACTATGGTGGCCATCTTTAATTTATGCGAAACCATTAATCTTGTGTATCTAAGATACCATTTCGCTGTTCAGTGTGAAACGTGGCATAGATCATCGATACATCAAGAAACTTTCAAGGAATGACCGAGGTATGATAGCACTCCATTTCCAGGTAACAGGCTGCATCTTCAGTCTGTCCCCGAACTCACGACCTTCGTGACAATAGCCGAACCACTCTATCCATTCAACCACGGAATCACTCTACAAGGGACTGTCTTTAAAGTCTATTTATACTTCGCACATGTGCTTGTTTTACCTAGAAAAACTATGTCATCATCTGGTTTGTCTCTGGTAATTCCTGCTCTCCTCCCCTGCACACCGCTCTTCAGTGCCGGAGGGAGACTTGAGTATGCAGTAAACCCACCAAGAGAAATATCAACCAGTTTAATATTGAATAAGCTGAAAGTTTCTTAGCATAGATTATTACCTCATTTCGGTATGATTTCATACCTGCTGCAGGGGAAACCTTGGCGGCCATCTTTAATTCATGCAAAATCTTTAATGATGTACATCTCTGAATGAGTGAGTTAGGGGTTTAACATCACGCGGAATCACTCTACAAGAGACTGTCTTTAAAGTGTAATATACTTCGCACATGCGCTTGTTGTACATAGAAGAACTATGATGTCATCTGGTTTGTGTTTGATAGTTCTTACTCTTCTCCCCTGCACATGGCTCTTCAGTGCTGGAGGGAGACTTGAGAATGCGGTGAACCCAGCAAGCGAAATATCAACCTCTTTAATACTGAAAACCCAATTAGTTTCTTAGCATAGATTCTTACCTCATGAAAAATCTTTGATGATGTGTATCGCTGAGTGAGTGAGTTAGGGGTTTAACATAGCGTTCAACATCTTGGAGGCCATCTTTAATTTATGCAAAACCTTTAATGATGTACATGTATATATCTCTGACTGATTTAGGGGTTTAACGTCGCGTTCAACACCATTTGGGTCATATAGCGACGATATACTATCTGCGATATGGTTAGCTGGACATGTGTGACTATCCATGTACAGCCATCATGTAGAGGAAATTAAACTTCCCCTTGTGGCAACAGACATGGTACAAAACTCGTGCCTCACCCTATTGGGGGCCATTTAAGTGTTCTATATGAAAGTTGAATAACCAAATCAGTTCCTCTGAGTGGCAGGAAGGATGGGCAGCCATGTTTAAGTTATGCAAAATCATTTATGATCTCTATCTCTGATACTGTTGAAGAAGAATTATGATGTCATCTGGTTTGTGAAATAATAGTTCCTGCTCTTCTCTCCTGCATGTATACTGCTCTTCAGTGCCGGAGGGAAAGTTGAGTATGCAACCCAGCAAGCCAAATATCAACCGCTTTACTAAAAGTTTCTTAGTGTAGTTTTTTACCTTATTTCGGTACCTTGGCGGCCATCTTTAATTTGTGCAAAAACTTTAATGATGTATTTCTCTGGTACCATTTAAGTGTTCTATACGGAACTTGGTATACAGCATCGATGTATCAAGAGACTTGTAATGAATAAATTACATGAGTTCCCCTGAGTGGTGGGAAGGATGGACAGCGATCTTGAACTTATGCAAAAGGCGTATTCCACGTAAAACTATACCACTTTCCGTCAAATTGTCCGTCTCACTGGAAAATGACGTTTGTAACATTAAAAATGTTAAAAAACTGACTCTGTGTCTTGTACTTTGTTTGCTAAACATACAAATGTTGTGTAATGTATGCATATCTGAATATAAACAGTTTTACACTGCACATTTCTTATCTGCAGTATAATAGAGAGACAGAAATGTAAAAGTTACTAATGTCATTTGTTCTAATGTCATATGTCCGTCCAACTTTATTTATAATATTCACCACAAAACAAATGTCAATTAAATTATTCAATTAAAGATTTACAGTGGTACTAGCTTGACCTTATTGAGATATATGTACCATTGCCAGTGTATTAAATACCAATACATCAATACTATGAGCATTTAAAAACGTTTCTAATGTAATTTCCGTCCAACTCCCTTGATGGAAAGGACATTAGAACTTTTTTGAAAAGGCTCAATATTACAGCATGGGTGACGACATACACTGACAATGGTACAGATATATCAATATGCTTGGCCTAATTCCACTGAGTATATGCAAGTGCTTCTGTTATAAGAAATTTCTTGTACATTTCTTCAAATAGATTTTGATGGACAACTGACATTAGTAACACAAATGTTACTAATGTCATTTGTGTTTTGTTCCGCTAAACTAAAAACTGTACAAATAATTCATAGGGGCACTTGTTTATTTTCATCTTATGCAATTCATTGACACATTTTAGAAAATAAGGTACAGGGAACTTTGTTTATGATGTCTTCCAAGTTATTGGTGTTACTAATGTCCTATTCCGTCAAGGACGGACAGAAATGGGAGTTAGTGGTACAGTTTTGCGTGGAATCCGCCAAAATCATTTATGATATCTATCGCTGATACCGTTCAAGTGCTTGATGTAAAATTTAGTATACCTCATTGATACATCAAGAGACGTAGGATGAATGACAGAAGTTGTTTCTCTGATTGGGCAGAAATCTTGGCAACCCTTTTTAATTTATGCAAAATAATTAATGATCTATATCTTTGGAAATGTTTAAGTGTTCATTATGAAACTTGGTAAACATCATCGATGCATGAAGAGACAACGAATGACAGAACCAGTTTTCTCTGATTGTTCGGAAACACACTTGGTGACCATTTTGAATTTATTCAAAATCACTAAAGATCTATATCTGATAATCCCTGGTTATACTGTTGATGCACTATCGACTGTAAGCTTATGCTGTGATTTACGATGAGCAGAAGAGAAATTATCTGAGAAAGTTACCCAGTTACGTGGAGATTAAGAGAAAGGATTCAGGGCTGAAGTTATGCAGTTACGCTAAGGCCATTGTCACATGATTGGATGACCAGCCCTCATCTACATTTTGAGGGCAAATAATTAAAATATATGAGGGATTTACATTCTCATGAGTAATATTTACTCATTTTCTTCAAATTCGTATACAACTTGTTTGCAATTTAATAATTAATAATAATTAATTTTTAGCATCTATCATGCGTACTTAAAAAAATCAAGGTACCGTAATGCTAAACAACCAATTAAGTGACAATGGCCTAACATAAAAGGGATTTAAGGCTGGAGTTACGCACTTACGCCAAGAAGGGAGAGGATGGATTTATCCCTAGACCCAGTTACACAGACAAATAAGGGAAATTCTCTGACGAAGTTACGCCTTTACGCTGTCCCAGAGAGAGGTCCACAGCTGGAGGTACGCAATTACATTGACAAAACAGAAAACCAGTACGTGGTCACAAACACAGGTCTACACCTGCAGTTACGCAGCAAAACGAGAGAAAGGGTCTGATGAAGTTACGCATTTACGCTGAGTAAAAAATAATGGTGCATCAGTGATATTACACACTTACGCCGTCACAGAGAGAGGTCTGCACCTGGAGTCAGCAGTTACGCTGTTAGAAGAAGAGCAGTTTCGCTGACAAAGAAAGATAGCCTCTAATGAAGTTACACTGTCACAGAGAGGCCTATACCTCAAGTTAACCAGTTACGCTGCAAAACGAGGGAAAGGATCTGATGAAGTTACGCCTTTACGCTGAGTAAAAAATAATGGTCCATCAGTGAAATTACGCACTTACGCTGTCACAGAGAGAGGCCTATACCTCAAGTTACGCAGTTACGCTGTCAGAAAAAGAGCAAGGATGGATCCCTGGACTTACGCAGTTACGCTGACAAAGACAGAAAGCCTCTAACGAAGCTACACTGTCACAGAGAGGCCTATACCTCAAGTTACGCAGTTACGCTGCAAAACGAGGGAAAGGATCTGATGAAGTTACGCCTTCACGCTGAGTAAAAAATAATGGTCCATCAGTGAAATTACGCACTTACGCTGTCACAGAGAGAGGCCTATACCTCAAGTTACGCAGTTACGCTGCAAAAGGAGAGAAAGGGTCTGATGAAGTTACGCATTTACGCTGAGTAAAAAATAATGGTCCATCAGTGAAATTACGCACTTACGCTGTCACAGAGAGAGGTCTACACCTGAACTTACGCAGTTACGCTGTTAGAAGAAGAGCAGTTTGGCTGACAAAGAGAGATAGACTCTAATGAAGTTAGACGATCACAGAGAGGTCTATATCCACAGTTACGCAGTTACGCTGTGGAAAGGGAGAAAGAGTCTGACGAAGTTACACATTTACGCTGAGTAAAAAGAGATGGTTCATCACTGAAATTATGTGGTTACGCTGTCACAGAGAGAGAGCTACACCTGAAGTTACGCATTTACGCTGTCAGAAAAAGAGCAAGGATTTATCCCTGGACATGCTGGGCATAAGCAGTTACGCTAACAAAGAGAGAAAGCCTCTAACGAAGCTACACTGTCACAGAGAGGCCTATACCTCAAGTTACGCAGTTACACTGCAAAAGAAGAGAAAGGGTCGTGCGTTACGGGGCAAGAGTGATAATACAAGTTGCAGTACATCCTCTGTCAATTATAGTTTATTACCCCAAATCGATGCCAGCAATTTAGCGGTGGAGATAACACAGTGAAGCTGACAAAAAAATGATGGGATTTGGCCCTCTGTTGAGATCTAGGTGCGGTGTACAGTACCTGTTGTTGTTGTACGTTATCTGTGAGAATCTACCTGTCTCTTGAGCAGATGATTTGTTTTGTCATGTACTTTGTGTTGAGATAATCTTTGCAGTGGATTACAGTATCCACCACTTTCTGCACCCATATTCAGGGTCCATATTTTTTCAAATCTTGGCTTAAGCTGTTTTCGAGTTCCAACCATCTTTCGGAGTCTGTCGAGGTAGCCCACCTACGTGGTTGAATCGGGAACCAGCTTGTGTATTGATTGAAAATCAGCGCCACCTTGGTCGTGTGTAGCATGTGAAGGGAACTAACTCCACCAAATCAAATATTAGTTCAAACTACCACCTAACCATCGCCCCACCACCCACCCACTCCCGAATGTCAGAACATGTAGCTATAGCTTCTCTCGTGACTTCTTACATGAGGGATGAACCTAAGTCCAATGTGGGGATTTTACCAAATCCCTACACATTCCCCACATTGGCTGTCCTACACATTCCCCACATGATCCCCACACAGCTTGCCCGACATAAACCCCAAAAATTCCCCAGCTTATTGGTTTGTAAGGGTTATTAGTCTTTCTACACTATTGTTCAGTCGTATCACGACGTTCGGTTCTTATTCCTGTCAATCATTCCAATATAAGAAAGGCTTGGTTTGTAATATATCTCCATGGTATGTCATTATATTTTCGCCTTCCCCGCTGGAGAGCGGCGAGGCCCGGGTGACGTCACAGGCTTAGACGACCCGAGCCAAAATGGCGGCACGCTTGAGAGACAACGATGCGCACGTTGATCGACGATTTAATCGAGTAGAAAAAATCGCAAAAAATATTTGCTTACATTTTTGGATACGGGAAAGATAGATCTTTCACTCAGTTTATACCTTAGTCAAATGTTTTCTTCTCCTTTAAATGGGCCTAGGCAAGGTTAATACATGTACAAGATGGGGTTTCCGGGCGATAAATCTCCAGTGGTATACCGTTAGGTTTCTCTGTAAAATTACTCCTGACGATGGTTTGAAGGAACAAACCGAAATATTGAGTCACACTGAGTTTCATATCATTCTTCGGAGCGCTTACCCTGCTTTATTATGCAAAACTAGTCAGTGGAAATTCTAATATTTCAGTCAAATGTCAAATTTTTAATGTGGAACTATTGAATTGGAACAGTTTATTCAGACAATATCTGTTTGAGCCTGAAGATAGTGGACCCATGAATTTGCATAACTGTTTCTTCCTGTTTGTTTCAAGGGAATTTGACAGTTGTAGGGAATATACGTTTACATATCATAGTTGATGTGCCTGAAAGTGTGCAGTTAGCTGTAACACTGGATTTGACTGCCCGACGAAAGGCATGGAATGGGCGACAGTTATTTGGATGACGATGTAAATGACACATGGGCAATGCGGGTAAAACTGAATATTCATGACTGAAATAATGAATTAATAGTTCCAATCTTAGTGTTCCCCATTGCAAGTTTGACATGCACCTTTCCTCTGGTCCTATTTTTGCATGTTTGGCTAAGATAATAGACTAACTTATACTATAATACGGCAGTGACATTCATTGGTAAGCTGTTCTATGGAAAAGGTATATTTTTGCTCGGCTGAAATAATAGCCCAATTTATGAGATAGATACAGTAACATGGAGCGGTAGGCGGTTCTATGGTGTAACGGTTGGCACTCTGGACTTTGAATCCAGAGCTCCGAGTTCTCGGTAGAACCGAAGTTTGTTTTTTTCAATAATGTCCGCCAATTAACTTTCACATTCATTGACCCATTTGCCATTTACATCCTCATTGAAATAAGATGAGCCCATTCTGTACCTTTGGTCGTGCAGTTGACCAGACTGATATAATTTAATTCCGCCGATATCACTGCTGCACTTCTTTAAGTCCGATATTATTTAGTCTATTTTTTTTTGGCTAACGATTGTAACACAAGCCGGAAAGTGGCTATGTCATGTAATTGCAAAGCAGTGACAAGTAATATAATCTACTGCAAGATTTTGGGAGACATTTTGCTTAAAATATTGCAGTTATTTGTAAGATGAGATTTGGCTGCACGACGAGCGACATTAATTGGCGCATGTTATTCGCAAGACTATGTTATGTGAAAATGGTCAGGTGAAGGTGAAGATAAATATTTATGGTTGGTTGCATTATTAAGAAAAGTTTAGGTTCTACCGAGATTTGAACTCGGATCGCTGGATTCAGAGTCCAGAGTGCTAACCATTACACCATAGAACCACTTTTCGGTTGACGTTACTGTAATTATCGCATATTATATTGAGCAGGAACAACTTCAACTGTGATATCGGCTAAGATGGGAACAATAAGATTTTATGTAATTTATTTATAAGATGTCTCTTTCAACGTAACGATCAAATAAATTTTGTGACGGTTCCATTGTGTAATGGCTAGCATTCTGCATTTTGAATCCATCGATAATAATTCAAGACTCGGTGGGACATTAAATTTGTGTACACCGTTCGGCCTATTTGTTGCGTGGGAATCTGAGAGTTGTAGGCAATCTACGTCTACAGATCACTGTTTATAAAACAATGATAAATTTTGTGCGTTAATGCAAGCAGTTGTAAGTCTAGATTTGGTTACACGACGAAAGGCACAGAATGCGTTCATGTTATTCGAATGACGACGTATAAATCGCAAATGGACCAATGAAGATGAAAATGAATATCCATGGCTAGGTTCTATCGTTCGAACTCGGATCGCTAGTCCAGGGCGTTCCCCTGTGGTTCTGAAATTATGAAACATTGAGCGCTTTGGTTAGGATTCATGGCTTATCACGTTATCTCCAATATGAGCCTATTAAAAAAGTCTCAGGTTAAAGTTTCATGGCCAAATTCAAGATGGAGGCCGTATGGGCGCAACAAAAATGGTATCTTGGCCATTTTACTTCTAGATTTGTTTCTTTTGTGAGTTGAAAGTGGCCAAAAGTATTTTATTTCAGATCATATAATTATTTTTCAATTTATTCATCAGTTAATGCGGCGAAATTGGCATAAATAAAAGTATTTTATTTCAGATCATATAATTATTTTTCAATTTATTCATCAGTTAATGCGGCGAAATTTGCATTTGAGAACTCTCTAAACTCAAGGATTAGCAAAATATTCAGATATTGATCAAATTACTCACATTATAATAATATTAGATATTTTTCTTGTGGTTCCATGGAAACAAGGTGTTTTATCAAAATGCTCAAGGGTGCCAGGTGGGCACGCTTCGGTGCAACCCTCTTGGTTGATATTGGGAGGAGGACTTAAGCGATAATAGACGATGGCAGCTGTTTTTGCACTATTTAAACATACATTAAAAATTAGTTATTTGGGTTTTGTTGGTTTTCTGAACCACTTTGGGAATTACACTGATTGTTTGACAATTTAGCCGGATCCATGCCGCAGACTGAAAGACAAGTGTCCGACTTCTAAGTATAACAGAGGAGAAATCGGCATGCACTATACTTTTCCTCCATATCTTTCTACTTACGGCTTAATTGCATTTCGAATTGAAAATGAATGATACAGATTTAAGTTATTATATTCAAATATATATACGGACAGTTTCGTAAATACGAAATAAAACAGGGTCGCAAACAATAAGGCCACTCACTGGTGATATTCTCGGCATCGCCCTTCAGGAAACATCAAGAATTCATCAATTTCTCCAATGTGTGTTTTATTGCAGGAATAAGCCACATGGTTCCTCTCCCAATCACATATACAATATACAATATATGAATCAAATCACCGACTGAAATAAAACGACTGGCTTGACAGACAGCTCTACTCTAATTCGTTTGAAACATTTGGGGATGTAGCTCAGTGGTAGAGCATTCGCTTTGCATGTGAAAGGCCTCGAGTTCGATACCTGACGTGTTCAGTTTTATCCACTGAAGCCAAAGTTTGCTGCAACTATCCGTCAGCATTCGTGTGCGACGGAGTACATTCCCCGTGGAATAGAGATTTATAAATATATGTGTCGGGTCCTGTCATCTTCCTTTAAGAATTGCCAGGTCAATAAAAACAACACATTTATTGTAAGACATCGGTCTACCTCGACGCGCTTTGGATTTGGCTGTTCTTTTAATATCACGGAAATATTCAACATGTAAAGCTCCTAACATCCCACAGAGGAGTAGTGGTTCAGGGGAATTACACATAGACATCAAATATGGTATACGCTAGCCGATAGCCTTGTCCTTCATAGGATTTCATTGTCTTTTAAATATACTGTTTCAAATCTCAGGTAAACCCAAAACCATCAATCTCGCTCGAGTTGAAAATGGAGGATTTTGTGTTATCTTCGTGTCTCTTAAAGTGTGGGGGGGAGCGGCTTGATGTCAGTCTCAAGAGTCTGAGAAATGCATGTAAAAATTACATTCTTTGTCGAAAGTTCGGCACAAAACACCTAAAAAAACCTGCATCATCATTTTCTTTGAATAGCGTTCACTTATGGGGTGGCGGAGGGGGGGGGGCAGGACACCTTTAGTTGTAGTTGTGGTACAATTTATTGTTGTAATAGAAATTACTTTCATTATCAAGTTGGATAGATTCATTTCTTGTACATCTAAAAGATATTAAAGTTGTTTCATACATTTATTCAGAAGATACAGCAAGTAAACATCGGATTTATTCAGTGTATCATTCAGAAAGAAAGCTTCAGTATACATGTATTATAAACGTAGATCTATAAGATTCACTGCTGACCCTTAATGAAGAAATTAGTACCACGAATGATATCAAACTACTATTTATAAGTGTTCCCAAGGCGTGGCAATTTCACAAATTATAGGTTCAGTAAAATTAAAGCCAACTGAGTAATTGGTAAATGGTAATTCACAAAAAGAAAAGGCTGTGGAGATTTAAATGTAGATTTAAACTTGTTCTTCGTTTTCGGCACATTACAGCTCAATCCCCTATGTGGTTATCTTCCCTGCAAAAACACAGTTTAGATGTATGTAATATGTAGATTTGTGTAGATCAGGAAAAACGCGTGGAACATTCCATGAACATTTTGGAAGTAGAATGAAAAGAAAACATTTCTGAATACAGGGAAATTATTATGTAGATGATTTGACCACCCCTGAATTTTATAAACGTACCACAAAAAGGTCCATAATAGATCATGTTGGAATTGAAGCATGATAAAGATGGACAAAAAAGTGGACGGGACAGACAAACGGACGTGGGTCGGACCAATGAATCGTACAAAAGGCACATATACAGGTTACATGCTATACGATTTTATTGAACAGAAGTCTCGGCGGACTGCCTTCAATAGTTCTCAAGACAAGAGTCCTTCTGAAAAGAGGACGGACAGACTTGCGGACAGATGGGGGAGATAACAATACCCCCCAGCCCAATCGGGCTGAGGGGTAAAAATACATATAGGCACGTATGATTTTAGAAGAACCCTCGTGAAAATGTCAACTCTCCACTTGGGACTGGTCGTGCCATCTGCCCATTGATGTGAACGTGAGCGGAGATCAAATACAGAGAACGAGATATTTAATAACTTTTTCCCGTATATTTCAAAGAGGGTGTCAAACTGGGTCCTTCCTTTAAATAACAGGACGATATTATGCTGCTTTCATGCACTAAAATTTGTACACTTTAATTAGTCATCCATCTTGGGGCTTACATTAAATAAACAATCTGAACTCTAACAAAATCTCTATAATTACTCTGTGATGCTGATAATCGCTTCATTTAATACTCCTTAAAACTGATTTCATGTACCGGGATTCAATCATAATGTTTTGGTGTTCAAGCGGACAATTTTCACTAAGGCCGTAAAAAAATAACAGGCAGTTAGTGCAGGTGTTGCTTATATCTGATGTCCAGTAAAATCGCCAAAGGTTCAAACCTACACACCCATGTGACCGTCTTTGGCGTTATTGACATTTGAGTGAACACCAATACATTTATGACGACGCCCTGGGGAGATTTTTCAAGCGTGATATATTTGATTTGATATTTTATTTCACCAGAGCATAATAGGGCATAATTTACGACTATACATGATAGGCGGGATGAAAACCCCAAGGGGCTTGAGTATCACAGAGTAAATTTGGTTATTTGTTAGAGTTCAAATTAGTATATACTATACTAAATAAACTATGCGGAGCTAACTTCTAAGTTTTGACAAGTTCCAATGTACACGTCTAATTAAAAAGTATGGCCTTCAGTTATAAATATTTCCCCTTTATAATGTTAATGACAAATTGATTAGCGCCAGAAGCAGATTGCTAGTCAGTGAAGGTAACGCGTTTCTCCATTGGGTCAAGACAATGGTCGACCTAATAATTGTAATACAAAACTAAAAGTTCAATAATAATTACAATAGTTTTATTGGTCATACAAAAATTTGATATTATAAATACCATAATACAATGTTCATGAATTAATATCGTTGACTGTATTATTAAAGAATTGTATAAAAACTGATTTAACCCTGCATTAAAAACCAGAAATAAAACCTTTCTATTAAAAGGAAAAACTCTGCGAAAGCATGGGTGAACAATTATGTGATTTCTATTTTATTTTCCATGCATTTAACCTATACGTCACCATGGATTTGTAAAAAAATTTATGGTACAAATATACACACATCATGGTTTAGGAACTGAAACCTCGTGTCAAACACGTATTACTGGTCACATCATCGCTCCACCTGGGACTGAACATGCCATCCGCCCATTGATGTGAACATACATAGATTAACATAAGCTTGTACAATACGATTCTAATTAAGTATAGTGGATATCCAATATACTCTTGTCTCTAATTCCAATCTTTTCAGATCAGACTGGAATTAGTGATCAAACTTATCAGATAGACAAACGATTACAATAAATATTTCAGTGTATTAGATATAGTATATTCATATCATTTCATTTTTCAAGTTTTATTTAAAGTCAGTGTTTCTAAATGCAAAAATTAGCTCAAAGGCTAGTTTTACCGACTAGGATAACGAGATAAATAAGAACATAAAAAGATAAAAACATAAAAGATATACATAGAAATAGATCTGACATGCTATTCAGCAGCATAATAATAAAGATTATTAGTATAAGATGTAACTAATGTGTAGCAAATAAAGGTGTATTATTTAAATCTACATATAAAATTACTAGTTACTGTGACATAGGTTACATGTACAGGATGGGCCACTCCAGTCAATTAGCAACTTTTTAAAAGTCAAAATCAGTAGAAGTTCTAACATCGTTGGGAAGTGAGTTCCAGACATGTGCACCATAGTATTTAAAAGATTTGGGGCCAGTGCGGACCTTCTTGGCATCAGGCAAAGTAAGAATAATGTCACCCTGAAGGTTTTTAAAATTATTTCTAAAATTAAATAAGTCGGTTATATAGACAGGTGCTGAGCCACTAACAGCTTTAAAAACTTCTCGTGCTGAGCACTTTAGTCTATTGACTTCTAGGTTTGACATACCAGTCCTAGATAAAAGATTCTCGTAAGAAGCGTTAAAATCCTGGTGTACAAATTTAAGAGCTCTAAAATTAATCTCTTCCAGTTTCTTCGTATTGATTTTCCCACAAAAATGCGAGACAATTGGACAGTAATTAAAATGAGACAGGATAAAAGTTTTATAAATACAGAGTCTAGACTCTTTGTCTAAATACGGGGACAGCCTGTACAAAACATTTAGCTGACGACTAGCATTTTTACGTATACTGAAGCTCAATTTGTCATCTATGTTAATGCAAGCAGTCTAACATTTTTCTGGCACTCTAACCATTCATTACCAATTCTCATTTTATTGCCAGAATGTGCTTGGTTTCTATTTGTTAGTAACATGCATTGAAATTTATCGGGGTTGGCTTGAAAATAGTTTAGTCTGAGCCATTGCAGTATCGTTTTACAGTCAATCTCTAACAGTTTCTTAACTTCTTCCAAATTATCAGCAATTACAGAAAAACAGTTGTCATCTGCATAGTTATAAAGTTTAGAATGTACAATGCATAAGTATATTGGTATTTGGTACTTTTGAAAAATGGTACAGGTTGCCAAGGGGGATAGGTCGTAAAATGATACAGGTTGCCAAAAGGATATGTCGCAAAATAGTACAGGTCACTTTCTCAGAATGGTACAGGTCAGTGTTACAAAGTGGTACTGATATGGCCATGGTGTCGTTGTCAGTCATAGAGGCAAACTGCTAACACTGAATCCCAAGTGCTAATCCCTTAGCTACTCCCTGAGCTATTCCCAATTCCTATCATCTAACATCTACCACCATCCTCTCCCGTCAGCTGACATGATTGGAAGTAACTCTAAAACTAAAATAACCATAATCCTAAACTCCATCCTTAGGTGTCTATTCCCTCAAGCACTGTTCTTCAAGTCAGCAATCGACAACAACAACTCGACAACGACCCATATGGTGATGTACCATAACATGGCTTATATCTTATGTAGCACGATGTATTGAGCTGTACGACATCTTTTTTTTCACAATCCATTCCATAGTGTCACAAGTATGCCATATGTCCAATGTTCATTGGAGAGGTTTTAGTATTATGATAAGCAAGTAGACCATTAGCTTTCCCCGATGGCAATCCTGTGGGGATTACAACCCGAAGATAAATAAGGCGAGATCGAAATCTTTGTGTAAGTCAAAAAATCTATACAGACAATTTTTAATTAAAAGGCGGAAACCAACAAAAGAGGTTTCAAAGATGAAAGACATCAATTATGAGTGGTGATCACAAAGCAAAGATTGTCTTGGATTGCTTCACATTACCTCTTCGGGCTGATACACAGACAAACTTTCACCACTCAGTTCTGTACCCCTCATGAACCATTCATTTCCATGTTGGTAACCTCTAGGTAACCAATTGATACTGCACGGAAATGTTAAGCTTGGTACCGTGAAATCCTGGCTGACCAGTACTGTGTAGTTATCAATCAGTTACCACGTGGCAGTAAATGACATTAACTGATTTTAACCGATTGGTAGCAACCATGATCCCGAATTTGCAGCACTGTACAGTTCCGACTTGAAGGCTACTGGCCAGTTAATGATTTGTAATCAATAGGCTATACCATAACTGAAATGTATGGTAACTGATTGGTGACCATTTGGTAATGTACACTGTTTTCTGATAGGTAACCAAAGGAGACCTTTCCTACCACTACCATGCGGTCATCAAGAGGTATTGTAGGCAAGCAGAAATGGGTTGGAAGCCATTCAGTAACTGAGCAGTAACCAATCAAGGTATACTGATGCGTTACTGCATTGTTACCAATATGTAATCAAGTGTGAAAAATTGGTTTGGTAATATAGCAGTAACTGATTGTACATGTAACTGTCTGGTAGCCAATCAGTGGGTAATTCGTACTAACCGGTTGGTACAGACCAGACAGTTCTGCAGGAGGCCCTTTTCCGCCAGTACTATTCAGTACTCCACCAAACAGTAACCAACCAGGTACGAGGAGGTAATGGTTTGGAGCGGCTTGTCTGTGTATAAGTAAAGTTTTCACTCTTCCTTGGCTCAGTTCACCTAGATGATTGGATCATAATTCCTTTCGTTATGTTAATTATTTGTTCGACTGTTACTGACTGGTCTTTCGTTATGTTAATAATTTGTTCGACTGTTACTGACTGGTCTTTCGTTATGTTAATAATTTGTTCGACTGTTACTGACTAGTCAACAGACCTCATTGGTCCTAAAGTCTAAGTGATTGATTGGTCCACAATTCAGCATATAGGCCAAGCCACTGGTTAGCTGATAGATGTCATCATTGTCCTCTGCTATAGATGCTTAGCTGTCACTTTTCATTTTCAACAATAGGCCACGCCACTGATTAGTTCATAGACGTCATAATTGTCCTAGGTTACAGATGGTTGGCTGTCGCTATTCATTTTCAGCATATAGGTCACGACACTGGTTAGTTGATAGACGTCATCATTGTCCTGGGTTTAGATGGTTGGCTGTCGCTATTCATTTTCAGCATATAGGTAACGACACTGGTTAGTTGATAGACGTCATCACTGCCCTACTTTATTTTGGGCTGGCCGTCAAAGATTCATCTTCAGCATATCGTCATGGCACTGTTAGTTGAATGACCTCACCAGTGTCCTCGAATCAGCAAAGTCCTGCAATGTAAAGTTCATCATCATCAATCGCTCTTTGAAACAGTGAACACAAAGTCTTGAAAGTCTTATCAAAATTGACATACAAAATTTACACAATGATCCATTTGTTTGCTGGGGAAACACCACAAATAACTGGACTACAAGGTTGGTGCAAGTCAGAAACTTGAAATATTCCATCTCTCTCTTCCAAGCTATATTTATAATTATCGCATACGTATTTGTCAAGATTAGTAATAAACTTTTATTGTGAGAATGCCCGTTACTATACCTGGTTCCCGGTACTGGTTAGTTGCCTGACTTCATTCTACAGTATTGCCATTGGTTGGTGCAGCCCATCATCATTTGAGGTTCATCTTCAGCATCCCAAACATCCAAAGTTACCAGTTGGTTGGTCCAAAATCATTTTCAACAAAATGGTGACAACACTGGTTAGTTGATAGACGTCATCATCGCCCTAGATTACGGATGGTTGGCTGCTAATGGTTGATTGGTCCACAATTCATCTTCAGCATATAGGTCACGATACTGGTTAGTTGATCGATGTCAGCATTTCCCTAGATTATGGTTGCCTCGTCCACAATTCATTTTCAGCAAAATGGTGACTGACACTGGATAGTGGATAGACGTCATCATTGACCAAGGTTATGGATGCTTGTCTGACAATTCATCTTCAGCATAGAGGTCATCATACTGGCTAGGTGACAGATGTCATCATTAGATTATAGATGGTTGGCTTTCACAATTTCTCTTCAGAATATAAGTCATCCTACTGGTTAACTGATAGATATCATCATTGCCTTATGTTTTGGATGTTTGTCTGACAATTCATCTTCAGCATATAGGTAATCACACTGGATAGTTGATAGAAGTATCATTGTTCTAAGTTATGGATGGTTGGCTGTCACAATTGATCTTCAGCATAGAGGTAATCATAATGGTTTGTTGACAGATGTCATCTTTGTCCTAGGTTATACAGGATTGGCTGTCACAATCAGCATATATATTTCACGGCACGGTTCATTTTCAGCATGGATTTGGTGAGTTAATATATTTCATCATTGCCCTAGGTTATGGTTGGTTGGCTGTCAAACATTCAACTTCAGCACATACGTCATCATACTGGTTAGGTGACAGATGTCATCATTGTCCTAGATTATAGATGGTTGTCTTTCACAATTCATCTTTAGAATATAAGTCATCCTACTGGTTAACTGATAGATATCATCATTGCCTTATGTTTTGGATGCCTGTCCGACACAATTCATCTTCAGCATATAGGTAATCATACTGGATAGTTGATAGAAGTATCATTGTCCAAGTTATGGATGGTTGGCTGTCACAATTGATCTTCAGCATAGAGGTCATCATAATGGTTTGTTTTCAGCATAGATTTGGTTAGTTAATATATTTCATCATTGCCCTAGGTTATGGTTGGTTGGCTGTCAAACATTCAACTTCAGCACATACGTCATGATACTGGTTAGTTGATAGATGTCATCATTGTCCTCTGTTATGGTTGGTTGGCTGCCAAACATTCATCTTTAGCAGTGTTAGTTGACAGACCTCAGAATTGCCCTCGGATCAGCAAAGTCCTGCAATGCAAAATTAATTATAGTCAATCGATCTTTGGTAACAGCGAACACAAAAAATTCTTGCATAAGTTACTATCATCAGATTTACACAACGGTCCTTTTGTTTGCTGAAAACTAACTGGACAACAAGGTTGGTGCAAGTCAGAAACTTGAAATATCCCATCCCTATATTCCAAGCTATATTTATAATTATGGCATAGATATTTGTCAAGATTAATAATAAACTATCAATGTGAAAATGGCCTTTACTTTTCTTGGTACTGGTTAGTTACTAGATCCCATTCTGCAAGATAACCATTAGTTGATACATCCCATCATCATCTGAGGTTCATCTTCAGCAAAATGGTTAGTAGATACACCCAAACGTCCAATGTTATCAGCTGGTTGGCCCAGACAATTCATTTTCAGCACCTCGTTGAGGTTGGAATGGTACCGGTTGGTCGACTTCTGGTTGATACGGTCAACATCATTCATTTCTACCTTAACGCCAGTATTAGATGGGGGCAAATCTAAAATACATAACTGGTCTACATATCAGAAAATATAAAAAAATGCAATGTATAGGTTTAACAACTTCTTCACTTTATATTTCTTTCGAAAGCTCATTCAAAAAAAATCATCATAGCTTTTCACAAGTCAGCAAACAGAAAGTGTCAAGATTCGTTTGACCTGAAATAATTAGTATAAAAGATAATTGAAAGGAATAATTGGGTTTTGAATATACATCAAATTTATTAATTTCAGAATTATTCTTTCTCACAAAAATGATTTTCATATACGCAACTTGCTTCGTGGGGCATTAAACTTCACACCACATAGTCTTTCTACATAATTAGAATTCAGATGTTAACAGGGAAAGGATGAGTATTCACTGCTGTTCACCGACGACCGGTCACTAGTGCCATCAACTGTCACTTGATCTGCGCGTTCCCTTATGGAGCTTAACAGAGCAACGGTATCCGTCATTATCAGTTTCTATGAAATACGACCAAATATGACCTATTATGCAGATTCCGATATATTTAAAAAATATCTGACGCGTCCCCAGCCGTTTTCATTATCCCTTTTCCCGTCTTTGGTTATTAAGTTTTAGACCCACTTTACTTCGTCAGAGTTTGAAAGGCTGCCCGTAGAAATAAATCCATTATCCTGTCATTAATCATTTGATACAGCTAGAATTTTATCGTGTTTCCTGGAAACTGCCACATGACCTCGAGTGTGGCATTTTCACCAGCAAAGAGGATCAAACTCACGGGGACTTATAATATTACCCATTTTACCAAATCAAGTTATATCAATCTAAAGTCTGCACTTTTACGGGATTTGTATACTCCGATCTGGTGTTCGTGGCGACAGGAACTCACGATGAAAGGGGGTGTGTTCAAATTTTTTGTTCCATGTCTATCTTGAAAATGCTAGGCTTTTGTTTTATCATGCCAGAGCAAAAATTGACCAATTGTTTAGAGGAATTTCGATGGTGAATCACTAGAAATTTACTGTATTTGGATCTGATGTCAAGTGTCCTGCAAAAAAGGGGCATTTTGTGGATGACGGCTAAATAATGAATGTCGGATCTGACAGAAATAGAGGACGATCATAAGCCAAGCATTAAGGAGCATTGATCGGTAAGATGGGACATCAATTGGGCGCACAGTGGATGGTGACAACTGTTTTTATCTTCTGTTTTCATCGTCTGGACCGCCAGGTCATTTGTTTAGGTTCATTGCAATCTCGTAGTTCCCGAACTTGCCACAACTATTAGTTTGGTATCAATCATCAATACCATCACAGACTGAATTGTCAATCAAGTTATTGTGACCATGAACGACCCACAATAAAATGATCACATTAAAGAAATATTTTTGTTTTGTTATTACCTTATTAGGTCATTGTTGGGTTTTGAGCACAACTCCTAACCTAATCTAAATATCTATAAAAAAACTCCTAGAACCTAATCTAAATATCTATAAAAAATCTAAATATCTATAAAAAAAACCCTAAGCCTAATCCTTCTGATGGCAGTCGAATTCAAAATCTAGGCACTAATGCTAACTATAAAGCTCACCCCTAATGTCACCTCACATCTATACCTTATCTCTATCTGTTCCCCTATTGGGTACTGGTGAGTGCACTAAACTCAACAATGACCCCATGATGTATTGTGACCAAAAATATTAGATATATAGATTATCTTTCTTCGGAGGACGTTGTGGCAATTCTGTTATTGCTTTACGCTTCAACGCCCTGGTGAAATAGCTCGGAAGCTCTGATTTCCTAGATATTCCATGGAATTGTCACTAATTCATCGAAATGCAGTGACGCCCGTTATTTCGCCTTAACGCCCTATCGGTACGCCTTAACGCCCGTCTCAACGCATTAACGCCCGTCTCAACGCCTTAACGCCATATCTTAACGACTTAACTCCCTATCTTAACGCCCTAACGCGCATAGACCAGTCAATCGACGGGTTGAGGAAGTAACCAATCATTGCAGCCGTAAGGGCATTCACGGCGCGCACAACGCGGCACGTAAAAGCATGTAACAAAATATAGCACTAAATATGACTGATTATGTTCAACATAATCAACGTTGGTCATGATCGCTGAGTGGTTTAAGGCGCCAGTCTTAAGTGCTGGTCCACATATGTGGGACGTGGGTTCGAATCCCACTAATGAAACGCATCTTTCTCGTTATTCTCCCCCATGTTGTAAAACCATTGTACAAATACAGCACTATAGATGCATCATTATGACCACGATATCCAGCCTTGATCCGGATGGCCGAGTGGTCTGTGGCACCGGTCTCATGATCTATGAAATAGTCTACCCCGGGGTATAGGTATCCTCGTCTACACATGCGGGCGTGGGTTCGAATCCCGTTCCTGGCACGCACCATTTTACTGGTCACACGGAGTCATAGGAATGAGAATGTTGTTGTTGAAATAGTGTAGTGTCTCAATTCCGTTTAAATAAAAGTCAAGGGAAGTAATCCAGTTCAGTAGTACAGAAAGCAGAAAATATCAGGGTTAATGTGGAGTATAGGGTGTCATCTTGAAGCTCTCGTGGTGTAGACCACGACGTGAGGGATTTACAGGTCATTTGCGACGTCATTGGTGACGTCATCAGTACGAGTGGTAGCGACATTTTGATTAGTTGACCAATACATATGGACTGATGAGGGACACGAGTTAATCCCTATATGTACAGACACAACCACCACCACACACCACTACTACCACCACCACACTCCAATACTACCACCAGGAAACACCACCGCCACACACCACCATCACCAGTTATGCCGACATAGTTATATGGAACTATTTCTCAATAGTGCTACCACCACCACCACCTCGTCAGTCCATATGTATTGGTAGACTAATCAAAATTTCCCAACCACCGTACTGATGACGTCACCAATGACGTCGCAAATGACATGGAAATCCCTCACGTCGTGGTCTACACCACGAGAGCTTCAAGAGGACACCATACACTCCATATTAACCCCGATAGTTTCTGCTTTCTATACTACTAAATTACTCCATGATGCATTGTGACCAAAAATATTCGATATATAGATTATCTTCTTCGAAGGACGTTGTGGCAATTCTGAAACCCAGATTATTGCAAAAAGAGATGACAGTTTTTGTTCATCAGAAAGTAAATCAAGTGAGTGACCATTTTTTAATTTGTCTTTAAATTTTGATTTGAAATCTACATTCAGTGTACATCCTAGGTCCAAAACACTTGTAATGTGTGAAACAGGTGACCTGAAAATTTGGGAATGACTGACTTTTGTAGATAGTTGTGTTTTTCACAAACAAAGACATGTTTGCATCAGTCTTTGGGACTGAAACATATATTGATTTTAAACAGTACTTCGACCACGTAAATCAATAGTGCTACCTAGTAACATCATGTAAACCTGAATTGGACCAACTTATGAATAACATCTGTTTTTAGTATGTATGTTCTCAATCACTTCTTCATTTGAACAAAGTATCAGCACTCAAACAGACATGAAAACGTCATTTTGGTCAAACATTTGATTCAACCAGTGACTACAATGGCCTGTGGTTGTTCAGTTTATTACCCCTCGAAATGGTTTTTTTGCGTTAATGTTCGAATTATATTTTACAGCAATCCTTTGAAGAATAATACCGATTCATTTCATATACACAAATGTTTACCTACACCACACATGAATCTGCTGATGAACCAGAACTCCATGTGAGTGACATTTGTCTAGCAGCGTATGTATATACTGAACAACGATATAGAAACTTCCCTTCAGTTAAACCGCTTTTGCATCTGAATCAGAACAGCTGAGAGGTCTTGGGGTCCATTGAGCTGTTTTTCTTTCCTCTTGTTGCCATCCAGGTTTTGTAGGCTCCACTAAAATGGGAAAAGCGAACGTAAATTAAATCCAGAAAATCTACAGAATAGCTCGATGTAGTTGTGTGACTATATACTGTTAGAAGCATATGGTCACTCCGGCCAACATTTCCTGGTACCGACTGTTCAATTACCAAGCTTGAGTATAAAATATTAGAGCATGACCATTCCTGGAAATATTATAGGAAGATAAAACAGTCGTGTATTATATTTACAGTACTAATGCTAGACGTATGGACGTAATTCATTAAAATTTTAACAGAACATAACAGATGAGCACTGAGGACGATGCAGTGTTTTAACTTGGTAAAAATGTATTGTTGAGCCGTATTTATAGTTATCGGGTCCATATGTGTTAAGATTATTAATAAGCTACATATATGCTAAGATTAATAATAAATTATCTTTGTGAAGATTTCCTTACTATACCTGGTAACTGGTTAGTTGTTAGATCCCATTCTACAAGATAACCATTGATTGGTCCATCCCATCATCATCTGAGGTTCATCTGCATCATATTGGTTAGTAGCTTGACCCAATCGTCCAAGGTTAACAGCTGGTTGGCCCAGATAATTCATTTTCAGCATGTCGTTGAGGTTGGACTGGTACCAGTTGGTCGTCAGACTGCGGCTTCGGGTTGATATCGTCAACACCATTCATCTCTATCATACGGCAAGTATTAGATGGCGGAAAACTAAAATAGAAAACTATTGTACACATGATAAAATATCGAAGACATAAAAGTGCAGTGTACAGGTTATACAAATCTATCATTTTATATTTCTCTCGAAATCTCATTCCAGAAAAAAATCATCAAGTTTTTCACAATTTCTAGGTTGCTCATGAAGATGTTTGCAAAAAAAAGCTTTCAAGATTCGTTTGACCTGAAATAATTAGTATAAAAGATAATTGAAAGGAATAATTGGGTTTTGAATTTACATCAAATTTATTAACTTTAGAATTATTCTATCTCTCAAAACTGTTTGCCATATACGCAACTTGATTCATAAGGGAAGATGGGTTTAAACTTCATACCAAATTGTCTTTTTTACTTTATTAGAATGCAAATGTTAACCGGGAAAGAATGGGTATTCACTGCTGTTCACAGATGGCCGGTCACTGAGTGCCATCAATTGTCACCTGATCAACGCAGTCACTGATGGAGCTTAACAGAGCAGAGGTATCCCCGTCCTCATTAGTTAATCAATTTTACACTTAAATTCAATCAGGCCATAAATCATGTTGATGGTTCAGCGGTCTTCGTATCAAGATTCAAAATGTAAAATCTGCTTGTCTCAATTCATCTCCACCATTTCCATTATGAACATCCTGATGCCTTGCTGTCCTCAATGAAAACTAATGATAACTCATCTTTTGCAGAAAATATATTTTTTTTTTTTTTTCATTTCATGCATATTTGGATTTGATACCAGCTGTCCTAAGAACAAATGCATCATTCACCAAGCCTCGATCCGTTTTCCGCTTTTTACAAACAGCTCCAAATCTAATCTCACCCACAGGCAACAAAAATGTAATGAGCTGTTACATTATTATGCGCGAAACATGTCACATAATTCAGCCGTTTAGACGAAAGGTATATGCAATCGAAGCCAGGAGATTGCAAATGCATTTGATTACTGGCGCAGTGAACAATGTTTCGGAAATCCACGCATCAACATTTGCGGTATAGTGTGTGGCCCCTTATTTTTCTCGCCTCGCCCCGTAGAACACGATACAGGGGTCCCGAAGCCATTAGTTGAAATCTGTTGAAAAGTTCGCATTGCGCATGTGCACTGGGCAGGCAGATCGAGGCGGACGTTTTGGAGACTGGGTGGACCCATAATGGTCCGATCGGATCGATTGGGGAGTCATCGCGAAGCTCTGGTCGGGAAGCATCCTACTGGATGGGTGTGAAGTGA
>JAVTVY010007144.1:0-43503 GCA_036873755.1 Hanleya hanleyi
AGGTAATTCCGTACGTCTAAAAATCGCAGTGAAGTCGTGGATAGGGCGACGTGGTTGTGGGTCTTCTTAATGATGCATTTCACATTTCCGGCTTTGGCGAGATAGGGGTACAAGAATTCTTTGATTAAGTTCAAATCATACCGGCCCGAGTTAAATCCAAGGACGGGTAATTGACTCATGTATTCCAACAAACGTAGTTTCAGTTTCTGCGCGTAGGGTTTTGGTGGTTTGTGTTCCTCACTTTCGTCCTCGTCGTCAGTATCGTCCTCCCCAGCCGATGTTGGAATACGCGCATCAAGTGCCGCTAATACATCACGGTAGGTAGTCGAGGCGAGATGTGCCGCACTGGTTTGACTGAGGGTTTCCAGGTAGTCCATCATTCGTGTAATCAGTTCATGGGGGTCCCCGTTAGAGACGAAACACACCGGAGCTGTCTCATACCCGGGTACGTTGGTGTGAATACTCACACTCAAGGGAATGTGACGCTGGGTCCATTGCGTTTTGGCCGATACCTTTTCCATGGGTTCTAATAGGGCTTCAAAATCATAGCAGGCTCGGTACGGGAAATAACGGTGGTCCATGGGCACGTGAATACCTTCATCTGCCAGGTCTTCAAAGATGGTGGCCGTGTTGTGGAATACGCCGCCGGGGAATTTTCATTTGGTGGTCTGGTCACAGGTTTTCTCGTGACGGTGTAAGTCGGTGGAACGGTCAAACACGCGATGGCATTTATTACAACTGTATGACTAGGCATACCTGTTGATGTCCGTGATGTACGAGAAATGCCCGCCCGTGTCCGTGTGGTACAAATTCAATGTCATGGTTGTGTCGTATTTCCCCGCGGAACGATGTACGAGTCGGGCTGTAAGTTGTGGGGCGTCATTGTTGTCCTCATCCACGTGTTGGGCTAGACTATACACGACAATATTGACGTGGAATAAATGTTCCATCACATCCAGTTGTGATAACGGGACCCCGCGGAAGTGCTGTTTTTCCATGTTCTGCTCACGTAAGTATTCTTCCCAATAGCAGTTGGCCAATTTATCACAATGTGTGGGAGCACGTTTGTTGAGATGGATAGCCAGGCAGCGAAATAATCATGATCGGTGTACGGCCCACTGCTTCCACCGACTAAAGCGTACATGCCTGCTCTGTGTTTCAACCAGGCCGGGAGATGAATGGGAGCGCCGATAGGGTGGTCGATCATTTTAGTGACGTAAAACATAACATTGGTCGTCATCTCTACTTGCCATTTGGTGTCGGGGCGTTGTTGTCGAGCCCAGTCCAAACTGTCCAAGCGTTCTAGTTGGTCCAGTACTGTGTCCAGGGACGGGCGATCGGTAATGGTGAAAGGCTGCTCGAACACCAGGGTATTGCTACTGGGGTAAAAGTACCGGAGCTGGCCTGTCTCTTTATGCCGTAATAAATACCCAAACGTGAGGTTTAATTTGAACGCTGTGGCTTGGTCCTCGAAAATAGTATAGGCGTAGTGTGGGAGACGGGTGTTTTCCTCTAACCGAAAATTGTATAAGTCCAATATCGGGCGATACCGATGAAAGCAGCGCTTAATCGTAGGCCAGTGTCGTTGATAGATTGTACGCACATCTTGTTGTCTCGGTAGTATTTCTATAGGCGGGTCGTCAGGATCTGTGGTAAAATTGCCCTCAGCAGTGGGCGAACAGGCGAACGGTGATCGTTGCATGTTTGTACAGCGTGTTACTGTAGAATAATATTCGTATTATTGCGTAACAGGGCTTCGCCTAGACATTGAGAAAATGGATACAGATCTCGAAAACTGTCCTTTTTTATAGAAAAATACCCGCCCACGCTCGGGAAAACCCCCGACGTTCTACCAACGTATTTTTCACCCGCCAATGACAATTGCACAAAATCGTTGCCATGCCGACGTACGACACGACCTTTGAAGACTGTCCTTTTCTATAGAAAAATACCCGCCCACGCTCGGGAAAACCCCCGACGTTCAACCAACGTATTTGTCAGCTGTCAATCATTCTCAATGTACGCGATGACCTTTAGCGACCAAACGTACTGACTGGGCTATGGCCCGAAGCCAGGTTCGCGGAAATCCCCCCTTTCGGAAATATATTTGTTCTCATATCAATGCCCTTTTTTCAAACTGAAGCTCAGTCTTTTCCCATACACAGCGAACTTCGTGATGTGTCCTTTTGGCGTTGTGGCGAACCACAGTAAAATCCTGGCTACACCCCTGATTGTTTACATTCTGTGTCAATATAAAAAAATGTCTAGTTTTGTTAAAAAAAAAAGATGTGTTGATCCCATAAAGATAAGATAAGAACTTTATTGACACTGAAACACAGTCACATGGCTGGTTATATGGTTATTTGGCACAACAGGACGGAAATACAACTGTCGGCGTGAAACAATGTGTTCGATGGAACGGGGGCGGGGAAGATTTTATTTTTATAGTTTGGCAGATCGTATTTTCAGTACAAAACACGGGGAACCCGCTCCACAGACATTTTACACCAAATAGCTGAACCCATTGAGACCAATATATATAATCTATAGGTGTTGTAGCATGTTATTATGGCCAGTGTATGATCGAGTGCCACCCCAGTGTCGAGCATTTATCGTCCAGTTTGCACCAGCAAAAGAAAAATTACGAACGTTCATCGAACGTATGCTGAGCGGCATCGGGGCACCTTGATGTGGTCTTTCGCGGTATATGACTCACTTACATATGAATGAATGAATTAGTTTGATATAATTTTGTTGGGTATGAATGATTTAAAGTGGAAATATTCCGTACAGGTCTGTTTTATGTAACAAACGCTAAGAAAAATGGCTGCCCAAGGTCAATTTCCCCGGCTTGCCCGGATAATAGCCGATTTCAAACGGCAGCCCCATCTCTACGCTGTAACACAAGGGAGACAACTCGGACTAGACCAATTCTTCTTGTCGGCGACGGTGATGTGCCCTGATTCGAACATTTCTATCTAATTTGCGTGTATAGGGTGGTGGTCGTTTTTTATGGATTTTACTATGGGCTGTGAGGTTGTTCATGTAGAATACGATGGGAAAAGCTATGAAAGTACCGGGTAGGTCTGTATATAGATCCATATAGACCCTTATACACTCATATACTGGGATATTAGCCCAATGTATGTATAAATCCATACGGGGTGGACATGTTGGAGTCTGTACCTCTAGTGGCCCGATGGGGTAGGGTGAGGTCTTATTTTAAAGCTCTCGTGAAGGCGTACTGGCCTAGGGTGTTGTCACCATTCTGCGCATGCGCAGACAGGCCGTATTATGGACATAGCCGTTTTCAGATCGAGGTGAGCCCCTAATGGACCGATGGGGTCGTATGAGGTATCCATGTAAAGCTGTCATGAAGGAGCATCCGACGGGCGGGGTGTGATGCGGAACGGACGTCATTTTGCGCAGGCAAATGGTGCACAAACGACCTTATATGACAACTCACTCACTCACCGCCGCTAATGCGTCCATGATGTACAACCGACCTTATATGACAACTCACTGAACTTCATTCCTCCTCCTCCTCCTCCTCCTCATTCCTCCTCCTCCTCCTTATTCCTCCTCCTCCTCCTCCTCCTCCTCCTCCCTCCTCCTCCTCCTCCTCCTCCTCCTCCTCCTCCTCCTCCTCCTCCCCTCCCCTCCTCCTCCTCCTCCTCCTCCTCCTCCTCCTCCTCCTCACTCCACTTCAAAATGTTATAATAAGGGGAAATAACTGATGTATCTATGTTCTATGAACGCCGAAGCTGACATTGCGGCTATTCCACCGGACTGTTATAATAAGGGGAAATAACTGATGTATCTGTGTTGTGTTCTCTGTTATAAAATGTGTTTTTTCATACAACATTGTGAGTTTGGGTTCTTTTTGTATACCGTAGTTAACCATTCGAAAGAGCTAATTCGGTCGTATTGACCTTGATGGATGGTATATATGGCCAGGTGCCCTCGTTGCCCCTGGTGACAACAAACTAAGGGGAGATAACTCCAGGTTGTCACGTGACCTTTTGACCCGGATGTGACCTTTTGACCCGGATGTGACGTCATAGTGACGGCATAGGCGAAAAGCAACGTAGGGCCTTGGGACTACTTTTTTCCGGACCGCAGCACCGCCGGACTACTTTCTAGCCGCATCACCGTCAGACCGCGGAAGAATACATGTCACGTGACCGGAAGTAACCTTTGACCTTTGACCTCTGTGACCTTTGACCTTTGACGGCTTCTGATTGGACGAGAGCTCTGTGACGTCATCGATGACGTCATCTCATTTGCATAAAACATACTCCATTTACGCTTTCTCTACTACTCCCAGATGATTCGGACAAAACAGATCCCAGAGGTAGTGGAGACCGGGACAAGTTGTAACAAGGGTAGCTTAAAATAATGCATTTTTACTCAATAAACGAGGAGGACTGTATCAGAGTTTTATTTTATGAGATATCTCCTGGAGTCATTTGGAGGGCCCATTGCAATACTTTGCATGGGACGCGTTATGTTAAATTCTTTTACGTTAAAGGAAAGTAAATGGTGTCCATTCCTGCTGTCAATCGATGTTCGTGGTAACAATACTCCGATCAAATGGACTAGCTTGCTGATCAGTTGATATTCTGACTAGCTGTCAGCAGATATTTCAAGGTGAGGTTGTCCGTAATTTTACATGAATCCTGAATTTCAGTTATCCATTAAGGTTCTAATCCACATCATGGACAACACAATTTGACAAAACGGTTTCTCGTGAAAAAAAAGTGATTAAAATTTATGAAAATTGGACTCCTTTTTTATTTTGGACTTGCACAACAAGGAATTTTCTTTCTTGCACTACTCGCTTTATTGCTAGTAAATATTATCCAAAGTTTGAGCTATTTTTTTTAAATATTGCAATTTTGCAATTTACTTCCTGCTCTGTACCCAAGGCTGCAACATTATTTTATTCACTATTTGACCGTCGATATCTTAAACACTACTCAAGGTTCGTCAGAAGTTTGTATTTTATGTAATAGCGTATAATATAGGTGTACTCTGAGAAGTACACCCGTATCAAACAACTACAAGCCAAGACAGAGGGGTTGGAAAAACAAGTGTATCAACGTGTCTCGGTCTCCCCTATATATCTTGAATGTGTCTGTGTCAAATCAGATTGCTCTGAACTGACAATGATTATCGGGACCAATTTTGAGACAGTAAAACTTACCCCTATCTGGCCTGGGCTTTTTGGGACCTGTCGTTGCCTGGGGGGGGCGAAATGCCCCCCCCCCCTAATTATTTTTCTTACCCCTGGAGCTAGGGGACTGAAACTTACCACACTATACCCTTGGGTCAAGCTCTACCAGAAAAGGTAAAAAAAATCCAAGATGGCCGCTTTGATGACGTCACAGCGACGTCATTTTCAAAAACGGCATTTTTTGGTCGATTTTTCGGTCCATTTTTCCGAATTTTTTATTTATGCAATTTATCCGCAAAAACAGCATGATAAATTAGTAAATATTAATGTGATATGAATAGTTTTTGCCCACTTTTCATTGCAGAAAAGCAGCAATTTTGAAGAAATATGACAAAGACATAGCTTTTCTGGGACCCCATATGGCCGCCATCTTGGTAAACTATAAAGTCACGGAGTTTCAGTTCTCTATTTTTTGTCGTTCCGGCAATACTGTCTTGCATTAATGTGTCATTTATAGTATTCTCTCAAAACAAATATAATTGATAATTATCTCCTGATATTGGAGGTTTAGTGACCTGAGACCTTGACCATAATTTTGGTACGTGAGACCTATGATTTTTGATGAAATCCTTATTTGGGATCACATTGACCTTTGCCCTAGACCTCAATTATTGTACGTGACACATCGTCTACCTCTCATACTTTACTTACAAATAAGCGTGATATTTAATTTTCCTATTTTGGGGTCACAGCCACTTTTAACCTTTGAACTTGACCTCAATTTTTCTACGCGGCATATCTCCCCCTCCCCCCTAAAGAATCCACCAACAAAAAACTTTGCAACTTTCAATGATTTCTTGATTTTAGATCACAGATCTTTGACCTCTGACCTCGACCTCAATGCGTAGGTGACACATCGTCTTCACCTAGTGTATCCACGCACAAAAAATGCAATTGTAGGCCTACATAGAAAACTGTCGGCTTATGACATCATCATCCAACACAAGTTCTCAAAACAGTAAAAATCACAAAGTTAACTTTTCATTTCTTATGTGGACGGCTAATCAATTAATATGAATTGTTTAACACGTGTTGAAAACAAATTTATCCCAAAACGCTAAAACACAACACAGAAACACTCAAACGATTGAGTATAGTATGTTAAAAATGTGGTGATAATTTTTCTTTTTGGGACAGTATTAAGAGCAGTATAATTCACTGTTTCGTGACAATTGTTTAAAGCCAGAGTGACCTATGTATGTGTCAGCTGGGCCAGTTATCCAAGATAGTGTGCGGAAGATCTATTTTTACAATGCTAATCTGTCCCTGGGGTAGTGAACATAATATGCTGAATTGTCCTAGTAAACACCACTTAAATAGTATCAGGTTATGCCAAAAATAAGCATATTTTTAAGGATGGCCTAAGTGGCGTAGCGATTTCTTAAGCACATTAAATGCTAATAAATGACACAAAACATCAAAAGAAAGTTAAAAAGGAATGACGTACTCAATTTAGTCAAGTAGTAGAGGCTTATTGGCGTGAACAAATTGCAACAAACTTAAACAAATTTATAATTTTTATCAGTGGATATAGGAGAGGAAAGTAATTCGAACAACTCTATACTTTTTGCTATTTCAGGGTGGTTCTCTAACAAATGGAAAGCTCAACACCGCTCTCCTAGCTCAACACCGCTCTCCTAGCTCAACACCGCCCTCCTAGCTCAACACCGCACTCTTAGCTCAACACCGCTCTCTTAGCTCAACACCGCTCTCCTAGCTCAACACCGCTCTCTTAGCTCAACACCGCTCTCTTAGCTCAACGCCGCTCTCTTAGCTCAACACCGCTCTCCTAGCTCAACACTGTTCTCTTAGCTCAACACCGCTCTCTTAGCTCAACACTGCTCTCCTAGCTCAACACCGCTCTCTTCGCTCAACACCGCTCTCCTAGCTCAACACCGCTCTCCTAGCTCAACACCGCTCTCCTAGCTCAACACCGCTCTCTTAGCTCAACACCGCTCTCCTAGCTCAACACCGCTCTCCTAGCTCAACACCGCTTTCTTAGCTCAACACCGCTCTCTTAGCTCAACACCGCTCTCCTAGCTCAACACCGCTCTCTTAGCTCAACACCGCTCTCCTAGCTCAACACCGCTCTCTTAGCTCAACACCGCTCTCCTAGCTCAACACCGCTCTCCTAGCTCAACACCGCTCTCTTAGCTCAACATCGCTCTCTTAGCTCAACACCGCTGTCGTATTCCAGAACTTCATCTAGCAAAGTTGAAAGTAGAAAGATGGTAAGTTCTTCACAGTTTCCATCTTTTGGTATTTCAAATTAAATTAAAAAAAAATAAAAAAAAAATAAATTAAATATTTCAAATAATATTGGAAAACCGGAGCCACATATCTTTAACATTCGTCACATTTCTTCCGATATCATTCTCATATAGCTCCCGACCAAATAGTGTTATAAAATGTATAAACTCACAATTTGGAAAAAAAATGGGCTAATCATAATGAAGTATCACTCTGATATGTGACAAATATATTTCGGGATACAAAATATGGTTGAGCTTCCAATCGTTCTGTTCTTATCAGATGAAAAGCAGGAATATTGGACGGGTGTTGAGCTCTCCAAGTTTTTAACTTTGAATAAGGGACTGGTGTGAGTTTTCGTCTTTCTGCTTTCAGTTTCACAAAATGGACAGTTGGAATACGAGAGCGGTGTCGATGTTTCCATCTTAATACTACCAATCCTACGACATCGATGAAACTAAATCGGCAAGTGTTATACGGACCGATTAGCTCTTGTCATATTTGCACAGACAATAAACTTGGGTTAATATTCCGCAAGAAAAGTATGTTGAATAGCGCATTGCAAAATAAGATGCGCAAAAATAGCCAACGGTCATTTTTTTCCTTCGTTACATCCCATATTCAACATGTTATCAGGGCCGAAAGAGACCCACATGTAGTTTCATTCAATGCTGTGTTTTACCCGAGCGCATTCTGTTATAACGACTTAAGGTTTCCTCTGATGCAATGGTATCGCCATTAACGGAGATAGCTTGGTCGATTTCAAATTGCACTCCGAGCGCCATAACGTGGTCCTGGAGTAGACTACCAACTGGCAAATCAGCAACAACTGGAATCTGTGGGGTAAAACCAATGTTGAGTTAGTTACGTTTGTGTTGCCCCAGATGATTCGGACAAAACAGATCCCAGAGGTAGTGGAGACCGGGACAAGTTGCAACAAGGGTAGCTTAAAATAATGCATTTTTACTCAATAAACGAGGAGGACTGTATCAGAGTTTTATTTTATGAGATATCTCCTGGAGTCATTTGGAGGGCCCATTGCAATACTTTGCATGGGACGCGTTATGTTAAATTCCTTTACGTTAAAGGAAAGTAAATGGCGTCCATTCCTGCTGTCAATCGATGTTCGTGGTAACAATACTCCGATCAAATGGACTAGCTTGCTGATCAGTTGATATTCTGACTAGCTGTCAGCAGATATTTCAAGGTGAGGTTGTCCGTAATTTTACATGAATCCTGAATTTCAGTTATCCATTAAGGTTCTAATCCACATCATGGACAACACAATTTGACAAAACGGTTTCTCGTGAAAAAAAAGTGATTAAAATTTACGAAAATTGGACTCCTTTTTTATTTTGGACTTGCACAACAAGGAATTTTCTTTCTTGCACTACTCACTTTATTGCTAGTAAATATTATCCAAAGTTTGAGCTATTTTTTTTAAATATTGCAATTTTGCAATTTACTTCCTGCTCTGTAGCCAAGGCTGCAACATTATTTTATTCACTATTTGACCGTCGATATCTTAAACACTACTCAAGGTTCGTCAGAAGTTTGTATTTTATGTAATAGCGTATAATATAGGTGTACTCTGAGAAGTACACCCGTATCAGACAACTACAAGCCAAGACAGAGAGGTTGGAAAAACAAGTGTATCAACGTGTCTCGGTCTCCCCTATATATCTTGATTGTGTCTGTGTCAAATCAGATTGCTCTGAACTGACAATGATTATCGGGACCAATATTGAGACAGTAAAACCTACCCCTATCCGGCCTGGGCTTTTTGGGACCTGTCGTTGCCTGGGGGGGGGGGGGGCGAAATGCCCCCCCCCCCTAATTATTTTTCTTACCCCTGGAGCTAGGGGACTGAAACTTACCACACTATACCCTTGGGTCAAGCTCTACCAGAAAAGGTAAAAAAAATCCAAGATGGCCGCTTTGATGACGTCACAGCGACGTCATTTTCAAAAACGGCATTTTTTGGTCGATTTTTCGGTCCATTTTTCCGAATTTTTTATTTATGCAATTTATCCGCAAAAACAGCATGATAAATTAGTAAATATTAATGTGATATGAATAGTTTTTGCCCACTTTTCATTGCAGAAAAGCAGCAATTTTGAAGAAATATGACAAAGACATAGCTTTTCTGGGACCCCATATGGCCGCCATCTTGGTAAACTATAAAGTCACGGAGTTTCAGTTCTCTATTTTTTGTCGTTCCGGCAATACTGTCTTGCATTAATGTGTCATTTATAGTATTCTCTCAAAACAAATATAATTGATAATTATCTCCTGATATTGGAGGTTTAGTGACCTGAGACCTTGACCATAATTTTGGTACGTGAGACCTATGATTTTTGATGAAATCCTTATTTGGGATCACATTGACCTTTGCCCTAGACCTCAATTATTGTACGTGACACATCGTCTACCTCTCATACTTTACTTACAAATAAGCGTGATATTTAATTTTCCTATTTTGGGGTCACAGCCACTTTTAACCTTTGAACTTGACCTCAATTTTTCTACGCGGCATATCTCCCCCTCCCCCCTAAAGAATCCACCAACAAAAAACTTTGCAACTTTCAATGATTTCTTGATTTTAGATCACAGATCTTTGACCTCTGACCTCGACCTCAATGCGTAGGTGACACATCGTCTTCACCTAGTGTATCCACGCACAAAAAATGCAATTGTAGGCCTACATAGAAAACTGTCGGCTTATGACATCATCATCCAACACAAGTTCTCAAAACAGTAAAAATCACAAAGTTAACTTTTCATTTCTTATGTGGACGGCTAATCAATTAATATGAATTGTTTAACACGTGTTGAAAACAAATTTATCCCAAAACGCTAAAACACAACACAGAAACACTCAAACGATTGAGTATAGTATGTTAAAAATGTGGTGATAATTTTTCTTTTCGGGACAGTATTAAGAGCAGTACAATTCACTGTTTCGTGACAATTGTTTAAAGCCAGAGTGACCTATGTATGTGTCAGCTGGGTCAGTTATCCAAGATAGTGTGCGGAAGATCTATTTTTACAATGCTAATCTGTCCCTGGGGTAGTGAACATAATATGCTGAATTGTCCTAGTAAACACCACTTAAATAGTATCAGGTTATGCCAAAAATAAGCATATTTTTAAGGATGGCCTCAGTGGCGTAGCGATTTCTTAAGCACATTAAATGCTAATAAATGACACAAAACATCAAAAGAAAGTTAAAAAGGAATGACGTACTCAATTTAGTCAAGTAGTAGAGGCTTATTGGCGTGAACAAATTGCAACAAACTTAAACAAATTTATAATTTTTATCAGTGGATATAGGAGAGGAAAGTAATTCGAACAACTCTATACTTTTTGCTATTTTAGGGTGGTTCTCTAACAAATGGAAAGCTCAACACCGCTCTCCTAGCTCAACACCGCTCTCCTAGCTCAACACCGCTCTCCTAGCTCAACACCGCACTCTTAGCTCAACACCGCTCTCTTAGATCAACACCGCTCTCCTAGCTCAACACCGCTCTCTTAGCTCAACACCGCTCTCCTAGCTCATCACCGCTCTCTTAGCTCAACACCGCTCTCCTAGCTCAACACTGCACTCTTAGCTCAACACCGCTCTCTTAGCTCAACACCGCTCTCCTAGCTCAACACCGCTCTCTTCGCTCAACACCGCTCTCCTAGCTCAACACCGCTCTCTTAGCTCAACACCGCTCTCCTAGCTCAACACCGCTCTCTTATCTCAACACCGCTCTCCTAGCTCAACACCGCTGTCCTAGCTCAACACCGCTCTCTTAGCTCAACACCGCTCTCCTAGCTCAACACCGCTCTCTTAGCTCAAAACCGCTCTCTTAGCTCAACACCGCTCTCTTATCTCAACACCGCTCTCCTAGCTCAACACCGCTCTCTCAGCTCAACACCGCTCTCTTAGCTCAACACCGCTCTCCTAGCTCAACACCGCTCTCCTAGCTCAACACCGCTTTCTTAGCTCAACACCGCTCTCTTAGCTCAACACCGCTAGCTCAACACCGCTCTCCTAGCTCAACACCGCTCTCTTAGCTCAACACCGCTCTCTTAACTCAACACCGCTCTCCTAGCTCAACACCGCTGTCTTAGCTCAACAGCGCTGTCTTAGCTCAACACCGCTCTCCTAGCTCAACACCGCTCTCCTAGCTCAACACCGCTCTCCTAGCTCAACACCGCTCTCCTAGCTCAACACCGCTCTCTTAGCTCAACACCGCTCTCTTAGCTCAACACCGCTGTCGTATTCCAGAACTTCATCTAGCAAAGTTGAAAGCAGAAAGATGGTAAGTTCTTCACAGTTTCCATCTTTTGGTATTTCAAATTAAATTAAAAAAAAAAATAAAAAATAAATAAATTAAATATTTCAAATAATATTGGAAAACCGGAGCCACACATCTTTAACATTCGTCACATTTCTTCCGATATCATTCTCATATAGCTCCCGATCAAATAGTGTTATAAAATGTACAAACTCACAATTTGGAAAAAAATGGGCTAATCATAATGAAGTATCACTCTGATATGTGACAAATATATTTCGGGATACAAAATATGGTTGAGCTTCCAATCGTTCTGTTCTTATCAGATGAAAAGCAGGAATATTGGACGGGTGTTGAGCTCTCCAAGTTTTTAACTTTGAATAAGGGACTGGTGTGAGTTTTCGTCTTTCTGCTTTCAGTTTCACAAAATGGACAGTTGGAATACGAGAGCGGTGTCGATGTTTCCATCTTAATACTACCAATCCTACGACATCGATGAAACTAAATCGGCAAGTGTTATACGGACCGATTAGCTCTTGTCATATTTGCACAGACAATAAACTTGGGTTAATATTCCGCAAGAAAAGTATGTTGAATAGCGCATTGCAAAATAAGATGCGCAAAAATAGCCAACGGTCATTTTTTTCCTTCGTTACATCCCATATTCAACATGTTATCAGGGCCGAAAGAGACCCACATGTAGTTTCATTCAATGCTGTGTTTTACCCGAGCGCATTCTGTTATAACGACTTAAGGTTTCCTCTGATGCAATGGTATCGCCATTAACGGAGATAGCTTGGTCGATTTCAAATTGCACTCCGAGCGCCATAACGTGGTCCTGGAGTAGACTACCAACTGGCAAATCAGCAACAACTGGAATCTGTGGGGTAAAACCAATGTTGAGTTAGTTACGTTTGTGTTGCCCCAGATGATTCGGACAGAACAGATCCCAGAGGTGGAGACCGGGACAAGTTGCAACAAGGGTAGCTTAAAATAATGCATTTTACTCAATAAACGGGAGGACTGTATCAGAGTTTTATTTTATGAGATATCTCCTGGAGTCATTTGGAGGGCCCATTGCAATACTTTGCATGGGACGCGTTATGTTAAATTCCTTTACGCGTTAAGGAAAGTAAATGGCGTCCATTCCTGCTGTCAATCGATGTTCGTGGTAACAATACTCCGATCAAATGGACTAGCTTGCTGATCAGTTGATATTCTGACTAGCTGTCAGCAGATATTTCAAGGTGAGGTTGTCCGTAATTTTACATGAATCCTGAATTTCAGTTATCCATTAAGGTTCTAATCCACATCATGGACAACACAATTTGACAAAACGGTTTCTCGTGAAAAAAAGTGATTAAAATTTACGAAAATTGGACTCCTTTTTTATTTTGGACTTGCACAACAAGGAATTTTCTTTCTTGCACTACTCACTTTATTGCTAGTAAATATTATCCAAAGTTTGAGCTATTTTTTTTAAATATTGCAATTTTGCAATTTACTTCCTGCTCTGTAGCCAAGGCTGCAACATTATTTTATTCACTATTTGACCGTCGATATCTTAAACACTACTCAAGGTTCGTCAGAAGTTTGTATTTTATGTAATAGCGTATAATATAGGTGTACTCTGAGAAGTACACCCGTATCAGACAACTACAAGCCAAGACAGAGAGGTTGGAAAAACAAGTGTATCAACGTGTCTCGGTCTCCCCTATATATCTTGATTGTGTCTGTGTCAAATCAGATTGCTCTGAACTGACAATGATTATCGGGACCAATATTGAGACAGTAAAACCTACCCCTATCCGGCCTGGGCTTTTTGGGACCTGTCGTTGCCTGGGGGGGGGGGGGCAAAATGCCCCCTAATTATTGTTCTTACCCCTGGAGCTAGGAGACTGAAACTTACCACACTATACCCTTGGGTCAAGCTCTACCAGAAAATGTAAAAAAATCCAAGATGGCCGCTTTGATGACGTCACAGTGACGTCATTTTCAAAAACGGCATTTTTTGGTCGATTTTTCCGAATTTTTTATTTAAGCAATTTATCCGCAAAAACAGCATGATAAATTAGTAAATATTAATGTGATATGAAATAAAATAGTTTTTGCCCACTTTTCATTGCAGAAAAGCAGCAATTTTGAAGAAATATGACAAAGACATAGCTTTTCTGGGACCCATATGGCCGCCATCTTGGATTTATCCATGATCCTCTCCTCGGGGGGTCATGCAAATAGGCTCAAAATAACCCTAATATGATAAACTATAAAGTCACGGAGTTTCAGTTCTCTATTTCTTGTCGTTCCGGAGATAGCGTAGAAAGTTTGGTAGGGGGGGGGGGGGGGCATTTCGGCCCACCCCAGGCCAGGTAGGGTTAATGCACCAGCGCCTCTCATTGCCTAAAGAGGCGATCATCGCCCTCTATCAGGTGGAAACCACGCGAAATTAGCCCCAAGCAGCTTGGCAGAAACTGGACACGCTTACCTAATTTACTTTATGGTACGTCCTAACCGACCTCTCGTTTTACTTAACCCGATTGAGGTCCGCATCAAAGGCCCTCCCCAGGTGTTGGACAAGTCCCAAATAGCCCAGGCTAGTGTCTGGCCTCGGCTCGGCGATTTGAGGCCTGTCAAGGCCTGGAGGGAGCCATTTCGGCCCCGCTAAATATTTTTCTTATCCCTTCAGCGACGAGGCTGAAATTTACCACATTATAACCTCATGTCAAGCTCTACTAGCAAACGTAAAGAAAACAATCCAGGATTTTCAAAAAAGATATTTTTGGGGGATTTTTCTGTCAGATTTTTCGAATATTTTATTTTTGTGTTTTCTTCGCTATAACTGCACGATAAATTAGTAAAAAGTAATCTGGTGTGAACTAAAATAGCTTGTTCCCACTTTTTCTCGCATAACTAACTAATAATACCTCATAGTACGTCCTAACCGACTTCTCGTTTCACTTTGCCTGATTGGGGTCCGCATCAAGGGATGTTATGAACCCTACCAGGCTTGTGTAAGGGGGACGGGATTATGGCCTCCTTCCCCCGAACTTTATACCCTATCTCAAGAACGATAAAAAATGGAGAGCTGACACTCCGAGACGTTTAGTTGATCATATATGGGTAATTTCGAGCCTATATATATTTGCATAACCCAATGAACAGAGGATCATGGGAAAATTCAAAATGGCGGCCACGTGGGGTAACAGAAAAGTTATGTTTTCTTCATTTGTCGTTAACATTCCTGCTTTTCCACGAGGAAAAGTAGACAAAACTATTTTATTTCACATCAGATAATTATTTACTAATTTATCAAGCAGTTTTGCGAAGAAATAAAAAGTTCGAAAAAACTGACCGAAAAAGCTATTTTATTTCACATACTCATCCAAAGATCATGATTCACCTACCCCAAGCGATTCCAGGTGGTCTTTAGGTCCAATTCCTGACAACATGAGGAGTTGAGCCGAACCGATAACACCCCCACTGAGTATAATCTCTCGTCTGGCTCGAACGGACTTACTTTTACCAGTCCGAGTGAACTCGACCGCTCTGGCAACATTGCTGTCGATCAGGAGCTGTGAAAATGAATGTATGGATATACAAATCTGCGAAGTTTGAATTTGAAATTAAAAGAGTGATTTTCTCAGCTAGATGCGATAATCAGCCCTGTTGACTAGATTGGGCTAAAACAGCTCTATTTCTCATCGTTATGAATAATTCTCTTTTTTTTGCTGCTGAATTGTTTATGAAAACGGAAACATTATGTTGTGACCTTTGCAACAATTCCACAAAAGACAAATCTGTTAGTCACCGAGTTGATTACTGGGCCTCGCCACCAAACACAGCGAAGAACATTCACAGAAAATGCTATTTGTAATGCGATCTTGAATGGAAAGATATCCTTGTCAAAACTCAGTCAACGTCAACAACTTCCATAGATGCTGAAGAAACATTTTCCGTGAAATCCACTAAACTGATGAGTATAAACCAGTATTAACAAAGTGGTAGCCTGTGTAACAGTTCCATCTTTCATCGGAAGATGGGGCTGTAACTTCGAGCTAACTTGTTCAGAACACGGTATCGAACAGAAACCAACAAAGGGGCGTTACTTAAGTTGTTTACATTTTCAACGACCAATAAAAATTCACGAAAATTAGGCTATGAAAGCTGCCGTCATCATCCATTTCAAGGTAGCATCATCTACACGGTGATTCCTTTATGAACATTTTTGTCACCTTCAGTAGCATTACCTGTCGCCCCAACATGAAGCAGCGGCCGCCTGTGAATGTACCAGGTAAATGATATTGTGATATCGTCATGGTGCCAGCAGGACGGGAAGAAGTTCGACTTTCATGATTTGCGTAGTAGATCTTCGCCGTCGAAATTCAAGAGCGCTAAGCGTTCTCAGTAGAAATGTAGAACGATTTGGTACCCAGAGTAACAAAGTGGAGGATGCGCTTCCATCAACTTCGCACACGGTTAACTCAGCAGTGTTATATTATGGCTGACTACCTGGCCTGGTGGGGGGGAGGCGAAATGGCCCCCCCCCCCTACCAAACTTTCTGTGCTATCTCCGGAACGACGAAAAATAGAGAGCTAAAACTCCGTGACGTTATAGTTTATCATATTGGGGTCATTTTGAGCCTATTTGCATGACCCCCCGAGGAGAGATCATGGGTAAATTCAAGATGGCGGCCATGTGGGGTCCCAGAAAAGTGATGTTTTTGTCATATTTCTTCAAAATTTCTGCTTTTGTTTCACATCGCATTAATATTTAATAATTTATCACGCTGTTTTTGTGGACAAATTGCATAAATAAAAAATTCGGAAAATCTGACCGAAAAATCGACCAAAAGATGCCGTTTTTTAAAAATGACGTCACTGTGACGTCATCAAATCAGTCATCTTGGATTTTTTTTACATTTTCCGGTAGACCTTGACCCAAGGGTATAGTGTGGCAAGTTTCAGCTCCCTAGCTCAATGGGTAAGAAAAATAATTAGGGGGGCCATTTCGCCCCCCCCCCCCCCCCACTCCCCCCAGGCCACGACAGGTCCCAAAAAGCCCAGGCCAGATAGGGTTAAACCGGGGTCATATACATCCCCGCAACAAAACAAATAATTGGTTCGGCAGAAATAAAGATATTAACTGAAAATATTACCATAAAGTATTACAAACAATATACGCGTTAGATCCGACATTCAGTATTTAGCCGTCGTCCATTTTATATGTATAAAATAAAAAATGCATAAATAAAAAGTAAATACACGATGGTTCTGATCAGAATATCACGATGTTCATTACATAAAATGGTTGTCACTGGTCGGTATTCTTGACCCCAAAACGATGATCTGTAACCAAAAACTGTGACACTGAACAAAACTGTGGAAAATTATATAGATTTCGGTACTCTGTTTGTGCAGAGAAGTTACTCGGTAATTATGTCTAAATAACCAAATTCATGACTGAAGTAACATAATATGTAAATATTATTTTAAAATGTGATCTTGGTGGATCTCGTCACATACCTTCGAAAGAAATATCCATTTCGCGACTGGTACTATAGACTCGCAAGGACAGGCTATATTTCGTAGATTTCACTCAGTTTGGTTGAGGATCAACAGAAAGATTGCAACATTACCTTGGTGACGTGACAATGTGTCTCTATATGTAAATTTTCCCGATGCATGGCGGGACGTAAGAAAGCTCGCGCTGTGTGGGCACGAGCACCGTCATCAGTATTTATTTGATTAGTCATCACGCCTATGGAAAATGTGAATATGAAACCAGATATATTTCATGAATAAAATAAGTCTATCTGTTCAATGTTATTTGACCGGGAATTCCCAATAAAGCACATACACAATCTTAATAACTTATTATCCTATCAATGCTCCCCAATCGTATACGTCGCTATGTAGGCAAGCAACATATCCAAATGGGAGAGCAGATAGGATTTAATTTTAATTATATTGGCACATACACTAACCGTATTTGAATAAGATAATATTATTTCATCGGATAATATTTGGAAACTCAATTGCATTTGTGACAACGCAAAGACACTATGGCAATTATTGGTATTTCAAAGAACGATTCTTTTACTGCGCAAATTAATGGTTAACGAATATGACTGTGGAAGCGTAAATTTGTTTTAAGCTCAATGGCAAATCATATCGTACATACCTATGGGATCCGGACCGTTATTATCGGTCACTCTGTACCCCAGTTCTTTGCGTGCCTCCAGGAACAGGTCAGCCAGAGGGGAGAATTTAGCCTGGGTTACCGTCAAGGGCCCTTCTGTACCGTGTACACCTGGATAGAAATTAACCAATAACTCATGAATATATTTAATGAAATTCTAAAATCCATTGCAACTTCTCTCGGATTACTCAGTAATTTGCTTAGATACCCGTTACATAAATGAGCATAATACGCGTGGACATATACTCAACATGCAGCATTCAATTGTCGCTATTTCATTACAGTGTAAACTTTCTAATCGCATATATTTTATGCATTTATTCAAACATAGGTATGAAGCTAGTGATGGATTTGTCATTTCACAACTATTTGGATTAAGGACAATGCAATTAAGTGGGTTTCATTGTAATATAGTTGATACATTAGCTACGAGTCCCACGTATACTTGTAATTGTAATTAAAGGATATCCTCAGCCTACATACCGACTCGGCGTCAACCAGTTCCTTGGTGTCATAGAAAATGGTTGTATTAGGTCTTCCCTGTCATTTCTAAACCTAAAATCCAGTATTTTACCAAAAAAAGTCAGTTTTCCAGTTTTCGCTCCGAACGCGTAACCTTTGACCCATTACGTCATGAAGGGAACTCTTCCTTAATGTCCAATGCTATTCATATAGAAATAACCTGAACAACACCCTAATTTATTTGCCATATTTCATCGTTATATCAAGCAGTTGGACGTTTGGTGTGCCTTCCAACAACACTCTTATTTATATATAATTGTATTTATCGCCGAAAAACGTAAACTTAGCGCAAAAGGGGAGAGTTTATGAAGCTATCTACCGGATCAGCATGTCAGAGCTAAACAAGAGGTTTTCCCATATGTGATGGTGTAATAGTTCAGCATAAAACTTGTTTTTTTTTTGTTTTTTTTTACAAGATATACTGCATCGTTCATTTCTTATCTCTCCCCTTTGCAGATATATATGCTCCCTGTGTCGACGAAAATCGCTACAGACCGAATGCGCATGTGCGCGTGTTTTCTGGGACAATGCAGTCCGAGGGTGTTACACCGACTTTTAGGGGGTAACAAACTCTGACAATGAGAGAATGATTTTCTGTTGATCCATAAACTTGCAAAGTATAAACACCTAGCTCTGACCTATTCTGCATTGCTAAAAAACCTGTAATCCGTGCCTGTCTGTGCATTGAACCAAGACTTCAGCTAGTCAGCCACTGGTTCGTATAAGTTCACTTTGCCCTATCTTTTGACACAGGAGAATATTTTGATCTGGTGATAACTAATATAATTTGATATATATGTACTATATTTTTTCAGTATTCAAAGAAAGTGGCATTATGCTTAGAATAATGTACAATTTGGCAAATATTACATGAAAATATCTCAGCTGTTCAAAATATTATCCTGGGTTGAACGACAGGGCAAAGTGAATTTATATGAACCAGTATACGTAGTTGATCAGTTGAAGTCACGGGTCACTGCTCAGAAAGACTGTTCTTTGTCCTCTCAATAATGTGCAAAAGGCGAATCAGTTGCAATATTTGTAGTGCAATAATGTAAAAATGCATAGATCACTGGCAACGGAAGTCTGACCAACTTTGCTTGTTGAATCTGGCAACTTAGTAAATGTTTGCCAATACTCTGTCTATGCTGATTCAACCACCTCGCTGGGCGTCTAATAGTACCCCAGCCACCAGTCAGATTTTTGGACCGGATTCGGGGTCTTCGCGCACATCGCCGAAAGTGACATCAGATGTTTGCCGAATATTTCGATTACTTTTCAAGTCGGCAGAATACTACTGTTGACCTAGCGCTGAAAAGAATTATCTGGAGATTATTTTCCCTGTTTATCTGGACAGAGCATATGAAAAGTAGATCGCTCATGTGCAAAACTGAAGAAGTTGTTCGGTCGGATTCAAACTGAACCGTGCGTACGTGGGTTTTCCCCTATCAACCCCTATTGGAGGATGATGCCGATCTAGAGAGATTTTTTGGAGTATGTAATCACAAATTCAAATGCCAAATTTCAAAATTTTACTGCGGTATATTTGCAGTATATCTGATACCAAGTAACATAAAGCAAGATAAAGCTCAATTCAAACAGAGAGAACAGCACAGAATTGTGTAGGTCTTTGTGCATCTTCCAAGTAATTTATTCAAAAAGGGCATGCACCCGCGACTCAGGCGAAATAATAAGATGATAGCTAGGAATGCAGGAAACAAGGATCATCTGTTGGTTCTTCTCGAAGTAAATCACAATAAGTTAGTCGTCAGAAATATAAGGAATCATAAAACATAGCAGAAAATCTCGTATAAAAACAAATTGTAAAAAATATTCGATAAATTACAGAAGGAAACAACAACAACAATTGGTGTTACTACAGTTCCACGCGAAAATTTGATTATATCACACCTAGATTATATTTTTGTATAGATTCCAAATAATCGCCAATTACATACACATTCATCGGTATGTAAATTATGATTTTATAATTTGGTGACGAGAATATGCAGTAGAGAATCCTGGATAACGTATGTAAAATTCAGTCGTCTGTCTGTTTGCTGGTCTCCAACTTCAGTTACATTTAGAAAATATAGCGGCAACTCGATGAAGTTTAAAGAGGTACCCTGTTTCCAGGCCATACACACTGGCATCAAGAACTCGCTGGCCGTTTGCTCGCTGGCCGTTTGGATGAGTAAACTGGACAACGTTTTGAATAGTAGGCATACGGAAATTTACCGCAGCAGAAATGTAAATGCATACAAAACATAATCTCATTTAAATTTGGCCTAGTGATATTGGTACGATAATATTATCATTATTTCTCACTCGGAGTATCACAATCTCTACAGTTCAGAAAATATATGTGCATACATATCAGTTGTCGACTGTTAGAAGTGCTGGTCGTTGTTGAGACAAATGTAGCGTGCATTACGCACGACCGAATCACTGAGGCAGTGGGCACACGACATGGATAGGTCACGCAAGTGTTGTGCACACGTCAAAATCGACTGACTGCCGACTTAGTTCGTAAACTCGTCAAAAACTACCACTATGTTCACGTTCTTTTTTTATTGATAATCACTACGAGTATTCACAGTAAAAGAACCTGGCCTGGTAGTGAGACTTCGGCCTCCACGAGATGAGGTTTGGAGTGCTTAAATTATATTATCTTGTCATATAAGCTGAGTATTTCCCACCAGTGGGTCTTAGGGTGTATGAATAGCAACACTTGTGCGTTATGGCCTCAGGTAACGAGGATATCTAATGACGTTTAACAGTGGGCGTGGGAGAACTCGTGTACTCCCAACATTGGGCAACGGCAACATTGGGCGGCAACATTGGGCAAGACACCATTACGTGTCAGATTCGGAAAACATTTGCTAACCCTATCTTACCCAAACGTCCCAAAGAGCCCAGGCCAGATAGGGGTTAACTTTATTATGAGTTAACGTATCGTCATATAAGGTCATGGCGATTGCCCCTCTCTGATGTATGCGGTGGATGATAGATGAAATTTACCTTCGTCGACCAGTTCTGGTATTCTGCAGTTCTCAGACTTGATGAAGTAAGGTAGCACGTCTTTGTAACCCCACCCGTCACAGCCCATATTCTGCCAGATGTCAAAGTCATACGGCGTGCCCCGCGTGTACAACATGTAGTTCAAACTACCACTTCCTCCTATCACCTTACCTCGTGGCCATGGCATTTGCTGAAAATTAAGGGTGCTAAATTGAGAATAAGAAGACTTTTAGACCTTTCACGAGACATAATTTGATTTCAAACAGAGAAGGTGTTAAAGGAATAGTAAACCCTTGCAAAAAAGTATACTGAAATTGAAAGAATAATTCCAACAGCGCCTGATAGTATTTTTCATTCATTTGTATGGTGGCCCGAAGGCCCTAAGTGCCATTCTTCATTATTCTTGTTTAGATTTGTCGATTTATAACATTTCTGCAATCAAATATACTGCTATGCACACTGTAATATGGACTATATATACATCGATATATTAAAACAAATTTGCATGTCTGACAAGAAGTAACTTTGCTAATTCACCGATAACGTAACGGGGCGCTCTCCAGTACATATTTGACATATGTACTGGTGGGCAGGTTGTCGTAGAAGACCCCATTGCACACCATGGGCTTCCCGCAGAATTTCCGTACAGGCAAATGTTGGGGAAATGGCAAACAAATTTTTTTACCCGCTTGCATAATATAGGCCATATCGTACTAACTATGTACATTCTTGTATATCCATTAAAAAAGCAATAATTTCCCATATTAACCCTTCAAAATATTTCCCTATTCATGTCTACTTCTCTATTGGGCCAGCATAACGATGAGTGTTTTGAAGCTATCTGCAATAGTCGAGAGAACAGGAAAATGGAATGGTCCTAACAGCCATACATTAAATACATTTTATTCGGTTACAAACAATCTTGAAAACAAATAAAAATACATTAGAACAGTGATGGAATCATTCTTCCATTTACAACATACTTTTGATAATAGTTTACTATTCCTTTAACTAGACCCAGTTACTAATAATGGCAAACCTGAGATTTGCGCATATCTTATATATAGTTATCAGAAAAAATTGCCTTAATCCGTAATAACTCGAGCGAGTCTTACTCGATTTATCAACCCTTTGCATGAATGCTTCTGTGGAACCGTCTTAAATGCCCAATCAAAAACCTGATTTTGCAATGACCCACAATAGCCTGGCACGTGGATATCCGGGTATTCCGTGTCGTCACATCCGGCCTCTAGCAGAAGAACAGTCCTGTCGGCGTCTTCTGTTAATCTGCTAGCTAGAACACATCCAGCCGTTCCTGCTCCAACTATATGATGGAAAACGTAGATATATATTTCAAGCGATCGGATCATTATTTGTATCTATATAAATGTAACCATACGTGGAAACATATTTATCATTCTCAAGTTGAGACAGATATAAGTTACCTTGTGTGGAAGTAATTTCAACCATTCCAGCTAGGTTTACCAAAGGATTTGGTCCCTATGAGATGCAGTTTAAGTCCCAAAGTGAAATATTACGCACGAAAGAAATTATTCAGTTATCACAAAAACGCAATATTCTAGATGCTCAGAGGAATTGTGGAGCACTGAGTCTTAGGGTTCTTGAATAAAAACATCATGTATAGTGGTGTGTTGGTGCAAAATCGTCGATTCCGATGTCAGGACTGCTCATTTTTATCCACACGAGAACCAAAACAATCGTTACACTGAAATTGTTTGATGCGTTAGTGGATACGTGTTGCCCAAAGACGGTTTTGGTTCTGGACTGGTTTCATATATTTACGGAGGGCAGAAGGTGCAGTCTTCACCGTCAAATTAACGATGTTGTACAAATGCACAACTTTAAGATGCTGTTATTCAATAACCGAAGACGCAGTGTAACATAACTAATCTGAGTTAACAACAGGATAGCATTTTCTATGATAAACCAAAATATTCCCTTTTAAATGTAAAAATCTTCCATAAGTGCTCGTTTATATCTGCAGAATGCAAGACAGTTTTTATTCGTCATGAACACCTCTCCTGTGCTTGCTATGACAACAAGCAACTGAATCTCATCCGTAGTTACATAGAGGCATAGCGCAAGAAAGCTGACTAATAGTTAGCATTGTACACATTGGGAGGATTATCCTATCAGGAGCAATGTCTCCTACCGCGTCTTCTAACGTTTAATAAAAAAAACTAGGCCCATGGGCTTATTAAGGCATCGATTTGGTGACAGGATTATACTTCATCTAGTCCTTCGCAAATATAACACAAAATTAGATCTCATATCTATTGAACACAGAGCTGTTGGTCGTGTGCAAAATGAGAAATTGTACCTTAACCCTTTCACCGATTATTTCCCCTGACAAAAGTGACCTGCTGACGATCAATTCCCTGAGAACTGTTAAAATTTGTATATGTTGTCTTTGGAATGTTAGAAAACGTGTTTGCGTCTGAGATTTGTAGAAAAACATAGAGCACTCCGGTGTTATTTGCTCCAGTTTTATAGCAAAATAAATCAAATAGCATACAAAATTAGGTTTTACTTCAAGAGAATGCGCTTTCCCCGGCTTTCTCGACTTGAAAACGTCAAAATTCAACGGAGAAATCGTCTTTTTTCGATCGCATTTGACAGTGTTTATCTTGAGTTGTACTCGGCCATTTGCAATGTTTGACCTCTCATTGGAAAGTGTGGGCTTTCCCCTTTCTGTACATCACATGACCTGGGACGGATGGCAAAAATAAAACGGAGGATACGATTGGATTGAAAATGATGTAATTCCATTTTTCCAGCCACTGTCTACGCGCTTCTTATCTGCTGGCGGATGGAGGTCACGTGGGCGAAATTACGCATACCGATTGGCTCGTCGTCCGAAGACGGCAACCATCTTGGGCGAAATAGAAAGTTGGTTGTCAAACTTTGTGGATCAAGACTCGTAAAAATATGGAAATAAACTTTGCCGGTTGTCGTTGGCAGTTTTAATCGTCTGGGGAATATTCACCACGCTTTACCAGTCGTGTAACATCAAAAATACAGGAGTTAGGATGAGGTTTTCGATGATTTTTTTCATTTCTGCGGCTTGCTGCCGAGAGGCCCGTCACACGGTATGTGGAAAAAAACTCATTTTTCGCTCCGATTTTTTTCGTTCAACATCTAATTTTGCTTTATTTCTTTTGCGGAACAAACAAACAATTTCGAGAATCAAATTGATCAAGGTTTTGACTTTCCAGAAGTATACAGTGTTTGATAGGTTTCCGTTAAAACGAATGCAAAAAAATAAAAATGCTGTACCCATCGTGATGGCCAACAGGTTTAAAGCTAACCCGATCAACCGGGGATGGTCGTACGAGTGGCACTCTCGTTATCCCCGTACACCGGGTTTAATCGGTGAAAGGGTTAAGAGATAGTTGGGAAAGTGTAGAGCTCTTTCATGACTGCTCCAAGAAAATATTTGTCCGGAGTATTCAGATTTAATTCAAAATGAGCTATTATCTTCCATGAACATTTGGAGAAAGATAAATTTAAGCGTGTTCAACCGGTGCGAATAGGAAGAAAATTAGGTTAAACCAAGAGGACCGCCTTCCAATGGTACTGACAATCGAACTGTTGAGAGATATTTGCTCAATCTATCTTCAGTGAAATTTTGGGACCAAGTGAATTACATGTAGTACTTTACAAACATCATTCTAATGGGAAAATTTGATGCACTGACTTATAAGCATATATTAAGGCAGATTTGGGAAATGAGAGCGTGGAGGATTAATCCTATGACATCACAGTATATTAAATTATATTTGGAAACGGGGGGTATGGAGGATCAACCCTATGGCTTCACAGTATATTTGGTTATAATTGAGAACTGGGGGCGTGGAGGATCAACCCCGAATTTGATAGTAATTGCTCAAGTTAGGGTGACATGTATCATGGTGTGTCTAGTGTCTAAATTGATCTAGGTCAGAAGTACCGACCAGTGCATATAATGTCCCTGTGCTAACCCCTCATTCTAGTCTGCAGTTCTGCAAACTTTCTGCCCTATTTCCTGAACGACAAAAAATGAGAGCTGACACTCCGTGGATTGGTAGATTATCATACTGGGGTCATTTTAAGCCTATTGGCGTAAGCCCCAGAGAAGGGATCATGGGCATATTCAAAACAGCGTCCATGTGGGATATCAGAAAAGTGATGTTTTCGTCATCTTTTTTCAACAGTTCAAACTTCCTGCTTTTCTGTCAGGAAAAGTGGGCATCAATATTTTATTCCACATCAGATTACTGTTTACTAATTTATCATGCACTCTTTGCGGAGAAAACAAATAAATAAAAAAATCGAAAACATCTGACCGAAAAATCGACCAATAAATGCCTTTTTGAAAATGACGTCACTGTGACGTCATCCAGCCAGCCATCATGGATTCTTTTTGCACATTTTTTGGTGGAGCTAGACTCAAGGATATAGTGTTTCAGTCGCCTAGCTCAAGGGGCGAGAAAAATATTTCGAACGGGCCCCAAAATAAAACCCAGGCCTGGAATGGCGTCCCAATCATACCCACCTATGATGTAATCGTATGCAGGTAATAGGTTCGGAGTGATCTTTGTTTTCTCCATTATTGAGAATTTCCAGGGTCTGTGAAAGGAAAGCAGCCACCAGCATGATCTTGACATTGATCGTTATAAATGACACCCCATATTAAACAAAAAAGAGATGAGATACCAGATTCGAAATTCGACATACAGTCATAATTCGTTAGAAATGTATGTATCAATGAGTGAGACAGGTCAGGCAGCAGATAGATTTAACTTAGGTTAAAACCGGCATAGCGCAAAAATATCAATTCAGCACATGCAAGAGAGATTTAGTCAAATCCAACCAACGACGAGTATTGTTCTATGCATATTATTTTTCCAACGTTATCTTCAGAGTACAAATCGTATTTCGTGTATAGACGCATACATTCTTTGTGGACACGAATGACTATTGAATAATAGGTTCTCACATGAGTTCATTTCTAGATGACTTTTCCCACACGAGTTTGAGAAAAATGTGCCCTGCACGAGCTTTAGCGAGTGCAGGGCACATTTTTCTCAAACGAGTGTGGGAAAAGTCGTCTAGAAATGAACGAGTGTGAAAGCTTTTTTCTCATATAACATATCAGAGAAGCCAAAATAAAGGCTGACGTCCCATTTTCCACCGACGATGTTGTAAGCGCAAAACCAGGTCAAACGCGCAATACTACTATTGGGCACTTTGGTCCATGAATGGGCCGAATCACACCCAGGCTACAAGCGCTGAATAAAAGAGAACAAGATTTTTTATTTTTATAAGTATCTGCACTCTACGGTTTGGCCGATTTCAAAACACATGTTTACATTCGGCATATACTGTAGCGTGAAAGTTCACTCAGTGCTAGTCGACTGACACTAAACAGTAACATTGTAATGAGCAGACGATGAAAATAGTGCGTGCGTGACGTAACGGCATGACGTCAGCTCATGGTAGACGATTTTTCTACAATGGCTTTCTCTCATAGGAAACGGTCATGTTATATGAGAAAATCGGATCTGACGCTCGTATGAAATGTATCTCTTTCACGATAAGACTTGCATCTCGTCTGACAGGATTTAAAGCCCGGCGCACACGAGAGCTATCAGCTGAGCTAACGGCCTCAATTGCCTGTCAGCTCAGGGGCTAGCTCTCGTGTGCGGGCAGTTTTTTGGCGAGTTTTTGGCCTCTCGGGGCCGGGAGAAAAATATCGAACTTGTTTGATAATTTCGCCTCGCGAGGCCAAATCCTCAGCGTGTGCGGCGAACGTAAGCTGATAGTTCAGCCGTTTTATTCTACAGGCCAATGAAACGCATCTTCTTTTTCACGTGATTTATACGCACGACTGTTCAAAATGACCGTTTTTACGCGAGCCCGGTCACATGAAAGATCAAATGATCTTAAAGAAGGTGTTTCGCGGGAACTGAAATCAATTCAATGAACCTTTTGCTCACCGTGTGCGATGAAACCACACGACAGCTAGCCCCTGAGCTGACAGGCAATTGAGGCCGTTAGCTGAGCTGATAGCTCTCGTGTGCGCCGGGCTTTACAAATGCTAACAGGCAAAATATGTACATGTCATATACAAACCCTTCCTACAATAATGACATGGAACTGAATATTTGATGGTGGTAGATATAGTACACGGTTACAAAGGTAACTCGGGTCATTTCGATGTTACCTGAAACGTCTTTTCCCGCTGAGGTCACTTCCGGTTGGGAAGTAGACCATCCTTATACGATGACGGTCAATGGTCAGACGATATGTGGAAAGGCGTCCTGGGTGATTATATTCTTAGAGGAAGGACCCATCAGCTTTATCTGGGGATATGTGGAAAGGCGTCCTGGGTGATTATATTCTTAGAGGAAGGACCCATCAGCTTTATCTGTCTGGTGCTTTTAGTCAATGGCAGCCCACCTAGGGGACTGTGCGATGCAAAATGTAAGCTTCGTATCAAACATTCATCACGATATCGATCATTAGTTTCACTTCACCCCGGAGCAGACCAACGTGGCAGAACTGGACAATTCACGTATCACTGACTTGTTTATCAATCAATCAATCATTTATTACACTCTAACCACTCAGGGTGGCACGAGAGGTATACAATGTGAGTTACAGATGGCGGATAACAATATACATTTGAGCATTACTAATAATTATCAAAGGGTGCCATCACCGAAAGGACCTTGGGCAAGATGGACAAAAGGTCCCGGCGTGCAGTCCATTCACAACGGATCACGTGACTCCAGTGGAATTAAATAGATTCTAGTTGCCCGCCGCGAGCACGGTTTGTGAGGCCATGCATATTTTACTCGTGGTGTCACATCCTTTTTTCCTATTATTAAATTGATATCTTCGTGCTTTCCCTGTTAGGTTAATGCTGTCAAATGCATAAAATAAGTCGAGTACAGAGATAAAATGAATAGATTTTATTCGTCACTCGTTGAATTGAGTGTTCGAGTGTTTTTTTTAAGAGAACCCCCGACGACTTTCGCAGGCTTATCTATCTCTCTCTCTCTCTCTCTCAATTTTTTTCTGTAATATACTACACAACACAAGGCTATTCTTTGGATAATAACTTCTTTATTGCTGTGAAGCTGACGTTTCGCTGGAGATACTTTCACCTTTTTCAAAGCTAATGAAGAAATGAAAAATAATATACTGTAAATATACCCGCCTATGCGGAATGTGACGAGCAGACTATATGGCCTGCGGGGATTAATCAGCAACGTTCCGAAAGAATGTGCTGTTAGCTCGCCGTGCCCAGATTATCTGTTGCACGACCAATTTCATTTGATCGAACGGCCCTTCTGGGTTTACGCTGATGACCAGCTGCACATGCGCCACGCCTTAACTGCTGGTGGAAAGGATTGAAATGGATCCGCTATTGCCACAAACTGCATTTTGTCGATTGACCCATATTATGATTGGTGAACAGAAAAATTTATGGTTTTGCCTTTTTCTTCCTGCTTTCCACAGCAGGCATAACGGCAAGACCATTGTTAATACCGACTATATCCCAACGGGTAATAAATAGTTTTCTTCATGGACAGGGACTCGGTAATTACTGCCACCGGAGATCATCGAGAAGTTACGAATGAGCCGACTACGGGGCCTGAATTTGTATTTGAAATCTGTCTAGAATATTGTTGCTAATGTAAACAATCTCGACTATATATACTGTGGCATTGCTCTTTGACAAAGCTTAACCCTACCTGGCCTGGGGGGGGGGAGGCAATGCCCCCCTCCCCTACCAAACTTTCTACGCTATCTCCGGAACGACAAAAAAATGGAGAGCTGAAACTCTGGGACTTTATAGCTTATCGTATTGGGGTCATTTTGAGCCTATTTGCATAACCCTCCGAGCAGAGGATCATGGGTAAATTCAAGATGGCGGCCAAATGGGGTACCAGAAAAGTTATGTTTTTGTCATATTTCTTCAAAATTTCTGCTTTTCTGCGATGAAAAGTGGGCAAAAACTATTTTATTTCACATCACATTAATATTTATTAATTTATCATGCGGTTTTTGTGGAGAATTGCAAAAATAAAAAATTCGGAAAATCTGACAGAAAAATAGACCAAAAATGCCGTTTTTGAAATTACGTCACTGTGACGTCATCAAAGCGGCCATCTTGGATTTTTTTACATTTTCTGATAGAGCTTGACCCAAGGGTATAGTGTGATAAGTTTCAGCTGCCTAGCTCAAGGGGTAAGAAAAATAATTAGGGGGGGGGAGGCATTTCGGCCCTCCCCCAGGCCTGGACAGGTCCCAAAAAGCCCAGGCCAGATAGGGTTAATATTAATAAAGCAGAAATGCGTATCAGAGTCATGTTATTGTTGGCAGTTTTTATTTTTTTCAAACCTCTACACAGCAAGAAATATGGTGTTGTTCAACACCAAAAAAGTGTTGTGCTCAATACCAATAACTAGTGTTCAATTTGCACCGACGCCATATATCTCCAACACCTTTATTGGTGTTGACAAACACAATTAATTGGTGGTGAGCCAGTATTATCACCATTCAGTGAACACCAAAATATGATGTCGAACCATTTTCAACACCATTGATTGATATTGACCAACACCATTATTTGGTGATGACCAACACCATCATTCGGTGTTGAACTGACCTCAACATCTTTTTTTAATGTTCACATTGGTCAACACCATTTCTCAATACCACTTTATGGTGTTGACCAGCCCTCAACACCGAAAACGGGTATTGGGCCAGCACCATTTTTCTGGCTGTGGATCTTCTCTTCCGACGTTTTCTCGCAATTTCAACTGTTGTGTGCAAATCTCTGATCACCAGGGCAATGCTAGCTGTAGCACATTTTTTTCTAAAAACGAATATTCACATATATATATTGCAAGCATGGTGCAAAGTCGAAAAACGCATAAAGTTTTTGAAAGATTTTGGACGAATATTTTGGGATTCGAACCAGCAGACCATCAATCAAAATAATGAATATTCTCGCGAATCTATCCAATCGGTCAGCTCATACTCGTACAAATAACTTGCTCCAGTTATCGTATTTGAATTTGACCACCAACGGACCAAAACAATATTTCATAAATTTTCATTTTTTTCATATGAAGATAAACCATAACCAAAACGTGGTTTACTGGAAACTAGGGATTCAAAGGAGGCTTATTATATGTGAATATGTGTGGTTATACATTTAGTTTATCTTCATATGTTTACAGATAGGCAATCCGTGCGTTTTCAACCCAAAACTCTCCATTGCATGCAAACCTACCTTCAATGGAGAGTTCTTGTTAAAAAGTTATGGCACTCATGCTCCCAATATTTGAGATAGAGTTCAAGAAAATGCGATAGTTTATGCTATTCGAGACGCGCATTTCATATTTAAAGTTTAATTTTTCATCTACAATTGTACCTCGTCTGGGGGCGGTGTGTCCACCTTCACGTACTGCGTCCTTTGTCTCTGATTTATTTGACACAGAATCTCTTTCCTCAACACAGCCAGAAAAATGGTGATACTTATCATCCTAAAATGTTGATGACATCATCTCTCAAATAAGTGATGAGTTAGAGCCATCACCCTTTTCCACCATCACCTTAAAAGGGTGATGGCTATCACCCTGAAAGGGTGAGCAGCAACGAGTGCAAATGTTTAGGTCATTGTCCTAAAAGGGTGATGATCATCACCATAAAAGGGCGACGACCTGGGCCATCACTCTAAAAGGGTGACGGCATTGGCCATCACCCTTTTTCATCATCTTTAAATGGTGATGAACAGGCATCATTACCATAAAAAGGTGATGGGACATCACCCGTTTTCTGCCTGTGAAGGGAAGGCGTCCAGATATTTTGCCTTGAAGTGCCAATACGTCACACTGTTCCATCGACAGAGTGCAAATTCGTGACGACCCAGGCCAGGTCCTTACAAAGTGTTTCACACGCCTGAGCCCAACGCAGTGAATGCAATGGTGTGGCGGGATCTCCTCAAAGAAGGTGTGGACACCGAGATGGGCGAGACGATAAAACACTCAGTAAACAGGTATCACCATATAAATTATTCGAAAAATAAAGCCGCTATTGTAGCCCATAATACATTGTCACCCAGACTACAAAGGGCTTGACGTCAAGTGTTCGTCCGCGTAGTCCATATGAAATCACTGACAAGGATCCGGTCCATATGGAAATCAATCAAACAGCATCATTCTCGGTTTCCATCAGGAGCTAGAAATCCGAATACGGTGAAGTCATTAGTTCAACTTTCTGACGACAGTGGGCGCTTTCCTTAATCACAGATTAAATAGAATCTATACTATTAAAACAGCAAGCCTGAAATGTTCGTATGTCTGTCACAGTTGAAATTTCCATATGTCCAGTATTAATTCCCCACCAAGCAGTACCGACCATGCCCGAAACTGCCAAGCAGTACTTATGAAACGCCAAAGAGTACAAGATAGATCCTGAACTGCCAGGTAGTACTAATTCATCACCAAGCAGGACCGGATAGGGCCGGAACTGCCAGGCAGTCCTAATTCAGCAAGGAGAATCTGCCTGGTGCTGTATTAGTACTGCGTGGCAGCTCCTGACCTACGCGGTCCTGCTTGGTGCAGAATTAGTACGGCCTGGTAATTCTGGACCTGCCGGGTACTGTTTGGTGGGATAAGTACTGGACACATATTCCTGTATGTCGGTTAACCGATCCTAGAGGGGCGAACACTCATTCCTGGGACACGGGCGGGGGGTGGGGCGCTATCATACCTTAGTGCGGGAAGGCGTCATTCCTATTTGCTGGACAATCACATATTGCCGGACAAATTTCGCAAAATAGAGTACGATCTTTGCAACTAAAAATTATTAATGACATATTAACTTCCTATGGATCGGATCGAAAGCTAGCTCAATTTGGTATTGACTGAAATCGCAATCCTGGCTTTAGAACAGCGACCCCTGGTGGCAAAGTATAGAAAGACCTGTAAGCCATAATTTGATTTAATTATATATAAAAGATTTAGTCACGCACCATGTGTGATATATCTTTACCTCAAATAATACCGGTCCCCAGTTTGGACAATAAGCGTCAGCATGCTCGCTTTCACTTTTTGAGTGACAGAGTCGCCTGCTATTGGTACATAAGCTGGCGACCTGACACAGGTAGCGGTACAACTGTCGCAATTGCGACCATTGCACACATGTGCCACTGTATCTGGATAAATTTTACCATGCACCAGCTTGTCGGGATAACCGAGCGGTCTTGCCGATAGTCTCAACATCCATGAATTTACCATCACCGGCGGTATGGGTATAGGCATACTGATCTACACATACGGGCGTGGGTTCCTTCTCACTCCTGACACACACCAGTGTAAAATTCAAAGCTTTGCACCCTGTACCCTCCAGAGGATGTAACTCTACTAGGCTTTGAAACAGGCTAAGATCCACCAGACTAGACAGACCCACCATGCTCAGCTCACTATTTCACTCAGGTATAGCCCAGCTAGACCCACTTTACTGTCCGTTTTCCCAATTTTATGGCACTGTATGTCCGTTTTACGATTGTCGAGTGCCTATCATATCTGAATTCACTTACCATGGGAGCGGCCATCTTGATATTGGACGAATAACAGGTGTTTTCTCGAGCCATACTTTGCAGACGTGCCGTGGAGTGATCCAACTAGTTTCATATCGTAAAACGACAGGATTGTGTCACCCGTTCGTGGTTGACACATTAATATTAATTCTGTTATAATGAATTCATCGAATAAATGTCCTTTAGTACTATTTTATTATGGCTTGTGATACACAGATTATAAGCTACAAGCGTTTCCGCCGGCATTGATGCATCTGCATCAATAAGTTCTCTTGTCATGTAAGCTGTATCCAGTAGCCATCGAAACTTGAGTGTGGAACTCCGCCTCTTTCGGTCTAATCCGAGGAAAGGAGGTCAGCCTGAGTGAGTATCAAATACATCATATGCGGTATTTGGAAAACGCCACGGCTGACTTGTGTAGTGAATATATTAGGAAGGAAACGATCGAAAGAAATTCGAGGACTCGTTGGATAAACTTTAGCCAAACAAATCGTCTGATAATCCTGCTACCCATGAACGAGTGATTGTGGGAGACGTCATAGGAAATGTCAGATCGCTTCCCATCAAATGCGCACGCTGATATATCATGTATATGAAGGCCTGAACGATTACAACTAGGTCACGGTGTACAGTCCCACTTGGGTACTTCTATTTTCAGCTGTATCTGGGTAGTACGTATTCCACAAATCTTGGAGTCGCCACACACCCAATTCGCCAACCCTAGCACCAAACCCGTAATATGTAGTACGTATATATTATCGATGCGGCGATCAGACTCCGAGCACGAGAGCTGATACAAAGTGCGGGAACAACACAGTGTCATGATGATATATTTATCATATACCGAACTCTTAGGATGTTTTTATTCACCTAATAGGGCGTTTGAATTCCGAACTATGTGTTATGACGCGCATTGATTGTGTACGTGACGTGGTAAGGCTCATTTGACCTAATTGAATAAATCCGCGCACGTGGCACTGGGCCAAAAATAAACTCGCTCGATGGAACAAACTAGGTCAGGATAAACAAAACGAGAAAGAGAGAAGAAAGACAGTCAGGTTGGAAGATTACCTCCCAAAATATTTGATATCGAGGAATGCAGAAATGGTAAACTTGAAACGTACATATATACTCTGTTTGATGTGTTGTTCAACAAACTGTCATTCGAACTGCGAAACACGATGGATCGATGCAGGCGTACGGAAATTCTCCAACTGAGAAATTCAAACAATGATTCAAACAAACAACGCGGTTCCGACAGTGTCACAAACGATTCTTGATTCAGGAATTACATTTTACAGTCAGTTGGTCAGTGTTAAAGGTACGTATATAGATCGGCGCATGCCCGATGGCTAAGAGGCAGTTGTTGAAATTCACGGCAAGGAAAGTTAATCAGTGGTTTGGCGAGGCGAAACTTTATGGAAAAAAGAAATGGGTGGGATTTACGGTTTGCCCAGAAGACTTACTGTGCCGTGTTCACGCTGCCAGCTGCATAATGTTCATACGACCGTATTACATCTAAATCGGATCAAAAAAATAAATAACAAGCAGCCAGAGGATGCTAGGTCCCCCGCCAAAATGGCAGCAATATTTATAAGCGCTGTCGGTTTCAGAAGATATTCATGAGGATGGCAACAGCTACTTCACAGGCGTAAAAAGCAGAGGGGTCTTTCCACCTTCCCAGGTTTTGAGATCAACTCCGAATGGCTGACTGAATGTTGATTGCTACTGTAATATATTTTCTTTACCATGTAGCATGAAAATTATGTAACCGAAATGCAAACCCAAGAGACAACTCATGGCATATTATCTGCAAACTAAATTTGACAAGAATATGAAGGCATCCTCAACCTATTGCCCAGAAACCAAATTTAGACTTTGCCACAAGGAGTCACCACCTGTAGGTGCAAGCAGACAAAACACAATCCCAAATGACATCTCATGTCATGGTATCGGCATATGAACTTTGAGACTCTGAAGAGGGGTCCTCAAGTTATTGCCGGTACTAGATGCCCACTGGTGTTCATGTTATTTGGGGTGGGTCACATATGAATACAAAATTTGAGAATAATCTGATGAGCAGTTGCCAAATTATTGCCCGGAAACAAATTTTTCCACCAGGAGACGCCACCTGTAGGCAGAAGCGGGGAAAATACAATCCCAAGGAACATGGTATCGTGGGGACATCTGCATACCAAATTTGAGAAGAATCCGATGAGGGTCCTCAAGTTATTGCCCAGAAACCAAATTTAGATTTTGACACCAGGTGACGCCACCTCTAGGCGCAAGTCAGTGAAATGTATTATCAAGCGACATCTTATGTCACGGTACATTCATACAAAATTTGAGAAGAATCCGATGGTCAGTTCTCAAGTTATTACCCGAAAACGAATTTGTGATGTTGCCACCAGGTGGCGCCACCTGTGAGTGCAAGTGAGCGAAAGGCAATCCCAAGCAACAGCTCCTGGCATGGTAAATGCATGCCAAATTTGAGACGAATCCGATGAGCCGCAACGTTTCTCATGTTACCCAGAAAGGTACATATGTAGGATATTTCAAAGAAATTCGACCAAGTGTTTCTAAGTTATCACTTGCAGCATGGAATAATGGAATGAACTCTAGTGGCGCCACCTCCGGGTGGATTTTGCTGAAACGCATCACCAACGGTGTTTTGTCGCAGGGAATGCATTTACCAAATTTCGAAGAAATCCGACAAATTGTTCGAAAGTTATCGCTCGCGAAGGATTTGAACAAACATGAACGGACATGCATTAAAGATTGGAACAAGACCCAGTGGCGCCACCTACAGGCGGATCTTGCTGAAACGTAATACCAGCGACGTCTTGTCGCAAAGAATGCAGATGCCAAATTTCGGAGGAATCCGACAAAGCATTTAGGAGTTATCGCTTACGCAGTATTTGCACGGACATGCACTAAATATTGGAACAAGACCCAGTGGCGCAACCTACAGGCGGATCTTGCTGAAACGTAATACCAACAGACGTCTTGTCGCAAAGAATGCCTATGCCAAATTTCGGAGGAATCCGACAAAGCATTTAGGAGTTATCGCTTATGAAGCATTTGCACGAACATCCACGGACATGCACTAAAGATTGGAACAAGACCCAGTGGCGCCACCTACAGGCGGATTTTGCTGAAACGTAATACCAACAGACGTCTTGTCGCAAAGAATGCAGATGCCAAATTTCGGAGGAATCCGACAAAGCATTCAGGACTTATCGCTTACGAAGTATTTGCACGGACATGCACTAAAGATTGGAACAAGACCCAGTGGCGCCACCTACAGGCGGATCTTGCTGAAACGTAATACCAAGAGACGTCTTGTCGCAAAGAATCCAGATGCCAAATTTCAGAGGAATCCGACAAAGCATTTAGAAGTTATTGCTTACAAAGTATTTGCACGGACATGTCCGTAAATGCACGGACACATAGAAGCAAGACCCCAGTGGCGCCACCTACAGGCGGATCTTGCTGAAACGTAATACCAAGAGACGTCTTGTCGCAAAGAATCCAGATGCCAAATTTCGGATGAATCCGACAAAGCATTTAGAAGTTATTGCTTAGGAAGTATTTGCACGGACATGTCCGTGCATGCACGGACACATAGAAGCAAGACCCCAGTGGCGCCACCTACAGGCGGATCTTGCTGAAACGTAATACCAAGAGACGTCTTGTCGCAAAGAATGCAGAAGCCAAATTTCGGAGGAATCCAACAAAGCATTTAGAAGTTATTGCTTACGAAGTATTTGCACGGACATGTCCGTGCATGCACGGACACATAGAAGCAAGAACCATTTTAAAGTCCCCGGCCGCGTTGCGGCGGGGGACAAAAAATACTAGGCCTACCATTATTCGATCATGATTGGATTTTACAGTTTCTCTTGCATTTATCGAACATAATTTGAATAAGAAAACACGTGATTGAATTGCTGTCTATTTTATAACTGTGGATCAACTGTCTGTCCCTGGAATTCAGATGTTTTCTATAAAGCAGTAGTCAAGCAGAGCTTGCAGGGGCAATTGCACCGATACTCCATGGCCAGACGGGGAGCGTGCAGTCCCCGTCAAGGCGGCCTGAAAATGGAGATTTGCTGCATCGGCGTGTTTATTTTCAACGTTAAGAGACTTACAACATATGGACTAAACAACATTACGGGACAGAGTAGCCATGTGCTCGTGCTTTCGTTCAGTTCTTGTCACTGAAAACGTGGTCACACAGTAGAGCCACAGAGTTTGTCTTTCGTTCATTGTATTCGCCATCAAGAAATAATTTCAAATACCGGATAACAGGCCTATATTTGATTTTGAGTCTTGGAATAAAACGGATGTTATCATAATCGACTAGATTCTTTTTGTTGAAATTTTTACATCATTCAGCGTTACTATTTAAATTAATTATCGCAAGTTGTTGCTCACTATGTTATGAACTTTTCAATGATTTCGTCGCACAGTAATCAGTCAGGTACGGCGGATACTGCCCACCGTAAGTTAACAAGGCTCAGATTGACGGTCATGAAGGCCAAAATCAGACTTAGAATAGGTTTAGTATATATGCATATATTATCGCAAGTGTAAATCGATCTGGAAATACCCTTCAGAACGGATCAGCATGTGTACAGTTTTCAGTTCTATTATTAGAACAGAAGGGGCTTCACGGGCTTTCTCCGACAGGTTGCCAAGGTCACCAGCGAAAATAGTTCCGGTTACCGAGTAGGGCGATACAGATAGCGACTAGGGTGATACGGAAACAGAAAACGCGAGTGTGTATCACTATCCTAGCACGCATAGGTATATGATAATGAGCAGTATTCTTCCTCCCATACAATTTCATTCGTTTTCTATGAATTGTATCTCGGTCATGCCTCGATTCAGTTGCCGGTTCATATAAATCTAATTAAGATTCCGTACTGCAGGTTGTTGACCATGTTGATAAAGCCCCTATCCCCGAAACATATGTTATGAAGAGGAGAATTTATCTTACTTTCCTTGGATACTTACTGTATAGATTAGTACATCCTTGTACAACACCTTTTGACAAACTTTAACTTTGACCAGGCAACGTCAGCACATCAGGGTAAACATCGGTTCGACTAGCGGAGTTCACAAACACACTTAGCCATAGGTAATCACTTTGCAAGTAGAAAGAAGCATATAAAATATAGGTTAATTCAAGTAATGTGGGACAAGCTTTGAACCATATGATTTGGTCATGGACCATTAAACACACCACTCTCAAACCATATGTAGAATAAGGGCTATATATGCATAGTGAGATTGTCAGTAATAATACTAAAAGTAATTTAATGCACAAGCATCTAACGGACACTATATCTGTGCAAGATTTAATTCAGGCTACGCGACGAGAAACGTTACTATACACTTATTAACTTGTGACGGATTCAATATCATGAAACCTGGACCCGCGGTCAGACTTGGCAAAGCAGACCTGACCGAGGCCGCAGGCCGATGTCAGGTCGCTTTGGCCAAGTCTGACCAAGGGTCCAGGTTTCATGATATTGACTCCGTCACAAGTTTATAAGTGTTTTATTATACCGAATTTATTAAATGCAGTGAATTATCGCTATGACGCCAGACTAGCGCATGGTACTATTATTACTCCTTTTCAAAAACGCTGTTTGGCGAATACTTTCTGTCATGCAGCTGTGTTTTATCGGAAATAAGACACACAGATACAATTTTATGAATAGTTTATGAATCTCCAATCTGACTAGAATAATACTGAGAATTTAAAGTTTCAGAAGCGTTTCACAAACCCTGAGTGTTTTGATACAATGTAGCCACTGGCTTCACACACTTCATTCATAAATCCTATTTAGGTCATGGTGAACTCATTTGATTGGGTGACATCGACAGCGTAAATTTATTCCATTTTTGAGATGAGAATGAAATGGATTACTCGGGCAGTGCAGATAGAAATTACATATAACAAATTATTCTACCCCTTGAATATTCAGGAGACCGAAACGTATGCTTACCATCGACGAACGAGAGTATTTATCTCCATCCTTCTTTCTCAACTCAGCAAAGTGTTTGAAGAGGAATTCACCAATTAGTTGTTCTTTCGTTATCGACGAAAGAATACCGAAATTAATATCTTTTGCTTGACAGTAGACCCGTAATATTGAGACGCCTGTATAACACTTTTTGCGTTCTTACTGTCCCTATTTTGTAACAGTTCTTGTAGATTTTCATCGTACAATCTACGAAGCGACCACCGTCAGCCATGTTGCAGACAGACGGTACTTGTAAACACGTGACCACGTGATCACAATATTGACTCCGGACCTCACGCGCTCCGCCTGACATATAAACAGCTGGGTCAGTGATTGAAAAATATTGACTCGTGGCTGGGTAAAGTTTGACCAATGAAATATCAGAAAACCCTCATGAATATTCAAGAGGTATAATACTCGAAGTTAATACCCGGCTGGCACACTCTATAGTAAACTAAATTCTGTCCATTTTAATTAGTCGTCTATTTTGGAGCTTGGCAAAAGTCAATAGCTAACACTTCATAAATTGTCTTTATTGTAGCGTGTACAACAAACTGAACTCCACAGAATGACTACCGTTACTCTATGATATCGATGATATATCACGCTTCAAATAATTTTGCAACTCTCTCAATATAAAACTCCAGTAATGTTGTTTCATTTACCGGGATCCGATTTCATAGGGAAACATCATAATGAATTAATTGGTACAAAGGTCAATAATGTCGCGTACGCCCCAATAATGCCGTGTATGGTCATATAGGTGTGCCCGGTTTATCCGGCATCCGGCAATTTCCGTGGGTTTGGGGGAAAAACGACACAAATTACAAGCGTCTGGTTCGTCACTCATAATTCAGCCGTCGTCCATTAGAGAATATCCGCGTCCATAATCCAAAGACCTATTCCATATTCCATATAACAGTATTAGCACCAAATTCAAAAAGACAATCGTAGTATACATAAACACAGCCTTGTTTCCTGCAAGAGAGAAGCGGTCAACAGTTTTCAATGATGCCGGCAAGACATCATGATGTTCCAAAAATATCAAATCCGTATCGCTGATCAGTATTCCTAATCCATAATATTATTTTAAAAGTCGTCATATAAAGAATGATGTATCTCAGTCACGGTTTGATTGTGACTGGTCATATGAGTACCATGATGATCTTGAAGCACATGGGTTCATACGGCCCCTAGTCCCGGGTTAAGCGGAATTAGACATAAGTTACGAAACGTAACGCCATAGATCTTGCACGCTACGCTAGTAGTATGGAGCCGGCATTTCGAGCCTTATTATCCAGGGAGGTAACTCTTGGTCCCCTTTTTCCGCCAGGGGGCGCCACCACTCCCGTATGACGTCACTTCCGGTCTGGGTGAATGGAGCGTGACCTGTGAACTGTATGACGTCACTTCCGGTCTGGATGAATGGGGCGTGACCTGTGAACATGATAGGATATGTACTGACCTGTCTGTGGGTTTTTTCCACAATGTCGTTCACCTCCGTGTCTCTTCGGTCAGGTCCGTGTCTTTTCGGTGAGGTCCGTCGGAACATGATAGGAGATGTACTGACTTGTCCGTGGGTTTTTTCCAAAACGTCGTTCACTTCCGTGACTTTTCGGTGAGGTCCGTGGGAACATGTACTGACCTCACTCGACACAATCTCGGACAATGTAGGACATTAGAACCTCGATCCGCACTGGTAGGAATCCATATTGGCATCCATATTGAAAGAATAATATCACGCGGAAACTCCGAGCGACGCATGCCATCTGTATGACTTCCGTTACCATGGACACTGATGGAGATTAGCTCAAGAAGAAAAACCGAGAGAAATACAAGAGATTCTTCTCGGGTAGAATCAAGGGATTGTCCATTTCATTTGGATATATATTTTATCTCCCGATAAGAGAGAAATACAAACGAGGACTATGTGAGGGGAAACACATCCTACAGCATGTTATGTGCCTCACGTGCGGCGGATCACGGTTTACAGCTGAGAGCTGTAAAATCCTTCCACCGTTAATACGCAAGGTATTATGACTTCACGGAATAAGCCGAGCAGTCGCGAATGGTACTGACCTGTCTGTGGGGTTTTGTGCCCGAAGAGACACGGAGATCCCCGAAGGGGGCGAGGGGGGTCCCTAGTGTACCGATTGGGTCGTATGAGGTATCAATGTGAAGCATCCGTGAAGGGGCATCCGATGGAGTGGGTGTGGGGTTGAAATATCGTCATTCTGCGCATGCGCGGTAGACCAAGGGTATGGAAATAGACGTTTAGGGGTCTAGGGGAGCCCCTAATGACCCGATGGAGTCCAGTGAGGTATCAATGTGAAGCTTATGTGAGGGGGCATCCGATGGGCTGGGTGTGGGGTTGGAATATGGTTATTCTGCGCATGCGCGGTAGACCAAGGGTATGAAAATAGCCGTTTTGGGATCTAGGGGAGCCACTAATGGACCGATGGGGTCGAGTGAGGTATCAATGTGAAGCCTATGTGAGGGGGCATCCGATGGGCTGGGTGTGGGGTTGGAATATGGTCATTCTGCGCATGCGAGGTAGACCAAGGGTATGGAAATAGACGTTTTGGGGTCTAGGTGGGTCCCTAATGGACCGATGGGGTCGAGTGAGGTATCAATGTGAAGCCTATGTGAGGGGGCATCCCACTGGGTGGATGTGGGATCGGAATATCGTCATTCTGCGCATGCGCAATAGAGAAAGGGTATGAAAATAGACGTTTTGGGATGTAGGTGAGCCCCTAATGAGCCGATGGAGTTGAGTGAGGTATCAATGTGAAGCCTATGTGAGGGGGCATCCGATTGGACTAGGGTCTCGGCCGTTGTCCACATTCTGCGCATGCGCCGACAGGGAATTCTGGGAAAAGGGTGTGAAAATAGACGTGTTAGGGTTTAGGTGAGCCCCTAATGATCCTATGGTGTCGTATGAGGTCTTATTTTGAAGCTGTCGTGAGGGAGCATCCGCCTGGGCTAGTGTGTCGTTCGTTGTCAATAGTCTGCGCATGCGCAGTCTGGCCGTAGTATAGAAATAGACGTGTTGGGGTTTAGGTAGGTCCTGGATCGAGTGAGGTATCCATGTTAAGCAGTCGTGAGGGAGTATCCGACGGGGTGGGTGTGACGTGGAACTGACGTCATTCTGCGCATGCGCAGTAGAGAAAGTGCATGGAAATAGACATTTTTGGCGCCGACATGGGTCACTATGGGTCCGATGGAGTCGTATGAGGTCTTATGTTGAAGCTTTTGTTAAGCAGCATCCGATTCGACTCAGGGTTCGTCCGTGTTCAAGGGTCTGCGCATGCGCAGTCTGGTCGTAGCATAGAAAGCAGGCATGTTGGGGGATGCGTGGGGGTGTGTTTGACCCACCACTAGGGGTCCATGGTTGGGGTTGGGTGGTGGTGTGGGTTCTGCGCACAGACATCACTTCCGGGTTTCACTAAAACTACCTTCGAACACAGAAGAGTTCCAATGTTCCCCTTAGACGTAGGGTCCGGATGTTCAACATCCGGGGTTTTTTCCGGCCCGGCCCGGCCCGGTCCCGTCCCGGCCGCAGCGCGCGCGCGCGCGCTGGTTATCCGGAAGTGCGCGGCATCACCGGAAGTGCGCAGATGAATGTCGGGTCAAAAGGTCAAAGGTCACATCCAAGTCAAAAGGTCTCCGTTTCGGCAATGTTCGGCAACAATGTTGCGGCATCGATATACAGAGCTTGAACACAAAAAAGGGGATTGTAAATTAACCTGGGAAGGATGGGCAGTTCCATTTGGACCAATCAGCGGTCGAGAAAAAAGAGCCAATGAGCGATCGATAAAAGAACCAATGGACGGGTACTAGAATTTCGCTCACGTCTGCGCCTACATCCGGGTACTAGAATGCATTCGCCTATAATGAAATCTCATGTTAAGTGAAATCCTATACAAAATAACATAACACTACCGAACAATCACGGATTTTCACGAAGGGCCGTCGCAGGGCGTAGTAGAAAAAAGCGCATTTCTAACCTTATTGCCCTTATGGCGCAAGCGAGATCAAAATAACATTACACTACCGAACAATCACGGACTTTCACGAAGGGCCGTCACAGGGCGTAGTAGAAAAAAGCGCATTTCTAACCTTATTGACCTTATGGCGCAAGCGAGTATAACAAGTGCCCATGACTCACACGGTGTATAAAACCCTACCCAACAGGTAAACTATAAAGCCACCTCTCTAACCGTTCGCTTTTCATTCCCCACCATGGCAGCGAGCGGAACAGAGCTTGCGTTATTCCAACTGACGTCCCACGTCTACCTCATCGTCAATGACGATCACCTGGAGCTGGTCCAAGA
>JAVTVY010007145.1:0-47921 GCA_036873755.1 Hanleya hanleyi
GCACGGGTAGTGCAACACGCCTGATGGTCTCGCGCTTCAAGAGAAACGTGTGCTTCGGTGTCAACCCACACAACGACAAGAGCTCTATCCTACTGTCCGATGTCGTAAATTTGAAACTCAGTCCTACACTACGGCAAATGTTAAGGCTGCCTCACCACGTCTACAAGGGGGCCACCATTGTCAACGGGACCCATTTGATGGATATGAAAGTAGGTATGTACGCACTGTACGTCTACTCGGACGCCGTGGACAGTCATATTGTGGGTGATGTGAACACACCTCTGTTACGGGTGGTGCCCATTAGCAAGACGTATGGCGATCAAGCCACCGAGAGTTTCAACCATATCATGTACCTGCCCGTACGACATACCGATATCAACACGATCACGGTGGACATAAGAGATGACACGGGACGTCCGATCCCATTCGAACGAGGAAAAGTGGTGCTGACACTTGCTTTCCGACAAACCCGCTCTCCTCACTTCGTATAATGTACGTGCCTTACCAGTGCCATACGCCCAGCTATGCCGATTACTACAAGAAACAAACGGGGGGAAACTTGCCCATGTTTAGCGGGGCACGCATGCAACGCGGTCACGGATTGGGAAACATCCTGGGCAGCATTGTGAAAACATTTTTACCCATGGTGACACGGGGTGTGAAAGCGGTGGGAAAACAAGCGGTACGCAGTGGATTGCAAGTGGCCGGTGATGTGATGGAAGGCACAGCACCCCGACAAGCCTTGAAACGACGGGCTAAAGAAGCGGGGGGTGTGTTGATCGCCAAAGCCCTTAAAAGACAAAGACCCACATACCCCAGATTCATTCAACGTCCAACACACCGACGACGCACACCCCAGAGGAGAAGGGCTACACCCCAGAAGAAGAAGAAGAAAAAGAAGAGAAGTAATAGTAGGAGAGACATCTTCGCATAATGGCATTCATTCACTCCGAGTCGTGTCCGTCTACCAACAGTGAATTGGATTTGTGGACTATTCCACCTACCCAAACGAGTATAGCCGAAGGACGTTGGGTAGAACATCGACCCCTGGCTAGCCTGACGGGGCAGGGTCCCGTGGAATTTACCATTGAAAACAAAGATACGGCCTACCTGGATTTAGCCCACACCTACTTGTACGTGAAAGCCAAAATAACGAAGATGGACGGGACGGACATAGAGGAGGATGCGGTAGTAGCCCCGGTGAATCGTTGGCTGCACTCCTTGTTCCAACAGGTGGATATAGGTCTGAACGATAAACTCATCAGTACGTCCACCAATACGTACCCGTACAGAGCCTACATGGAAACGCTGTTGTCGTACGGTAAAGATGCCAAAAAAACACACTTACAAGCTCAGCTGTACTTCAGGGATACACCCGGAACCATGAACAGCGTACTGGGTGCCAATACTGGGTTCAGAGAGCGCAAAAACATGGCAGCCGAAAGCAAGTCCATCGATATGATGGGACGACTGCACGCCGATCTGTTCATGCAAGACCGCTACATGATGAACGGTGTAGCCATCAAGATCAAGTTGATCCGGTCCATACCCGCGTTTGCCTTAATGGGCAGTGGAACCGGGGGTGCCCAATACAAGATCATCATTGAAGATGCAGCCCTGTTTGTGCGTACGGTAGATTTGCAACAGGGCGTATTGCTGAGTCACATGCAAGCCTTAGCGAAAAAACCAGCCCAGTACCCCATCAGACGCGTACAGACCAAGGTGTTCTCTGTGCCAGCAGGTACGATGATGGCCAACAGAGAAAATTTATTTCTAGGGGATCTGCCTAAACGTCTTACCCTGGCGTGTGTGAGCAACACCGCATTCAATGGAGTGTTGACTGAGAATCCGTTCTACTTTGAGCATTTCAACATCAACTTTGTGGCACTGCACGTGGCCGGTCATCAAATTCCAGCCCGTCCATTACAACCGGACTTTACTAAGGACAACTATGTGCGGACCTACCTGAACCTGTTTACAGCCACAGGACAAAACAACCAGGACGAAGGCAATACCATCAGTCGAGAAGACTTTAGGAAGGGGTACACATTGTTCGCCTTCGACCTCACCCCCACCTTGGAACACGATCATCAACTGGCTTTGCTGAAGAAAGGAAACCTACGGTTGGAACTGCGTTTCGCCACCGCTCTAGTCAACACCATTAACGTGATTTGCTACGCCGAGTTTGATAACGTCATCAGCGTGGATCACCAAAGAAACGTGCTGTGTGACTTCGCCACCTAAGATGGATACAGAGCAGTTGATGAGCATACTCCAGCGAGATGCGAAGATCCCCTTTCGAGGTGTGTTTCCACGCAATGTGTTTCCCACCCACTCCACTACCCCAGCAGCCTACATCCTGAATACAGATACGAGGAGTCGACCCGGTGAACATTGGATAGCTGTGTACGTGGACACCCAAGGCCAAGGCGAATACTTTGATTCCTACGGACTTGCACCCCTGCATGCCGATTTGGTGAAATTCATGGACGTCTCTACGACAGAGTGGCGTTGGAATACGCAAAGATTACAAGGACCCTTGAGTAGTAGTGTGTGCGGACAGTACTGTGTGTTTTATCTCACTCACCGGAGTAGAGGACATTCTATGCCCACCATTGTACATATGTTTGATGATTATTGTCAAGCCGAAGACCGTGATGTCCTCGTCTATGACTGGACGGCCTCTCGTTTTAATGTGCATGCGCCATTTCTCTGGTTAACTTAAAAATGTACTGTGCGCGCGCGCGCAGACCACTATTATTATCACATTATATTGTTATGACGTTGTTGTTCTGACGTTCATTGTTGAATAAATTGATGAAAAAACACAAAAAAATGATTTGACTTTTTTTATTTAAGTCAACAAGAATGAGTTACTATACAAATAGAATACAGGGTACAAATAGTAGGGGTATGTACACATAGAATAGTAGTGGTTAAGGTACAAAAAAGTTCTGTCAGGAGTAGGATTCGAACCCACGTACGGCAATCGCCGACCAGCACTTAATACCGGCGCCTTAGACCACTCGGCCATCCTGACTTTTACAGTTTTATAACTCGTGTATCAACAGTTATAGTTCCACATTGTTTTTTACAAGTCCAAGTAAGTGGTGCTGACACCGTCGGCCAATACTTTTCGTTTGGGATAAAAGAAAGTAAAGGCATCTCGTTGCTGGATATAGGTGCGCATCTGGTGGTCGACGACCCGGAATCCTCGGTTAGTACCACTCGCACTGGCCTGGCTTTGCAATACACCCAGGTAGAGAGCTTTGTCGATGGCAGGGTCACGTCGGTTGACACCTTTACAACTAAACTTATTTTCCTCTCCTCCATCTCCTCCGTAACAGTAGTAGGTCTTGGAGGAGAGCGCAATCATAGCATCCCCACTCCACTCCAGCTTGAACAGGCCGGGTGTCCGCTTGTCGTAGGTGTAGTGATCGCGTCGAGGTAGCCACAGGTCGCGGTCCGCTTCATACTCATCCCGTAACTCGGGTTTCACCAGGGACTCCCAGTCGGCGTTGGAGACGGCCATGTAGGCCGAATCTGTGTCCATTTCCATCAACTGCCAGTCTGAGGGGTTAAAATACACACCCATAAAATCATATATGAATTCCAGCATTCTCAACTTGGCCACCTGGTAGACCATACATCCAATCTGCAGGGGTAAATTGTACCGGATAGTCTTCTTGGCTGAAGTGACTTCATAGGTGTCGTCATCGATGACCTCCACGGATCGAAACAGAGGAGAATTGACTTTTTTGCGGGCTTGGGCAGTACTACAAATGTTGACGTTGACGTGTTTATCCTGATTGGTAACTGTTTTTCCATAATAACCATTGCCAGTGAGTTTCCAACATTCAGCCATGATGGCCTGACTCGGGTCTTGATCACCTTGACGACGGGCCTTCGTCACGAGGTCGGCATTCTCCGCAAAACAAGCCTCGGGTACGTACTGTATCACTTGATATATTTGAGTAATTTCCAAACCGTGGTTCATGTACCACTGCAGTAAGGGGGTGCCCAGCAAGATTTTCTCGGCCCACATACTCCCAATCAACATACGGCGTGGTTGCTGAAGTACTTCATGCTGCTCTGCGTAGGTGCTCATGGTCTCCCCAATATCCCCCCGACCCACCAGCGTGTTCTTGAAGATGGGCGGACACTGGGCGAAGAGGGGCTTGAGAGTGTCGGGAACATGCAAATCACATTCTACAAAACCGTAGAGCTGTCCCGAACGAATGGCGTCCAACATCTGGGGCAGACTTAGCAGTCGCCGACGACTTAAGGGGTACTCACGTTCTTTTAGGAACCGTTGTAAATGGGGCAGGGCCTGGCACATCGTGTGAAATTCACACTCCCACATCTCAATGAGATGGAATCCTCGCTCTTTCACGTAATCTCCGTTGGCCACCACTTCGTCGCGTAATTCTTGCGGTGTTTTTCCACGTCGCTCATTGAAGCGGCCAGCGCTGAAATGGCATTCGTGGCCGTGCCAGTAACAGCCATAAAACTGGAAAACGGTCGGTGTTCCTTGTACAAGGGCAAACCCATCGACGGGCAGTCGACGATCTCCTATCCGCTTCTCTGTGGCGTTGGTCTGGTGTCGTATATAAATTCCCCGTCGATAGGCTTCCCAGTCTAACCACTGGTCGGCGAGATGTTTGTAAGGTGACCGTTGAGGTGTAAAATGCTTACCTTCTGCCAACCAACGCGTATAATGCCCGGTGGGCATGGGTTGGGCGAGTGACCACAGGTAGAGGGCATTAGCGTCAAAGCCAATGATTTTGGCACAGGGTTTCCCACTGGGCAGTGTAGTCACATCCTTCTCATGGTAGCGGTGAAAAATAAGGCTAGGGCCACCCACAATGTTCTTCTTCAGACATTCATGCATGTCTGCATCTTTCTGTTGTACCAGCGAGAAGTAGGTGGAACACTCTTGAAACAAATGGCGAAGGGCTAGACCCGGTAAACTTAAGCACTCTTTAAAGATATCCACGTGCATTTGGCGACGAAAAAGTTGCACCATTTTCTCGGCCGCTTCGAGGAAAGGAACCACATCTAGGTTGTTATACCACACCAGGAAATCTCGCAACGTCTGCATATGTTCATCGTTCCATACCTGCTGGAGTTCGATGTAGGTGGCCTCTGGCAGAGCTTCCCCTTTCAGGTCATTGTAAAACGCTTCCCGGGATGGCAACTGGGTGTCTTCTAAGCGGTCCAGACTCGTCATATAAGTGTACGGGAAGTAACCTTTCGTCTGGGTACAGTTATAGGCTTTCACCCACTGATCATAACTGTGATTGGGTGCCAGGTAATTTCGCACATCGAGGAAATGCAGTGACGTGGTAGTGAGGGCCATATGGTTGTTGATCTTCTTGATGACGGACTTGACGGTATTCGCCTGGGCCAAGTAAGGGTAGAGAAACTCCTTCACCATGTTGAGGTCGTAACGGCCAGAATTAAACCCGAGCACGGGTAACTGAGTCAGGTACTGCACGAACCGGGCTTTCAATTTCTCCGCATACGGTTTAGGTAACGGCACATCCTGCGCCTGCAGAGGCTGCGACTGCAGGGACTCGCACTCGGACTCGGACTCTTCATCATCGCTGAACGATACACCAGGTACAGGAATGCGATCGTCCAGCTGGGCCAGTACGTCATCGAACTTGGCCACCAACAATTCCGTACTGGCCGCACTGACTTCCTCTAAATACTCCATCATACGGGTGATCAACTCATGGGAATCCCCCGTGGACACGAAACACACTGGAGCAGCGTCATAGCCGGGCACGTTGCTGGAAATACTGACACTCAAAGGAATATGGCGCTGCGTCCACTGCGTTTTAGCTGAAAACATGTCCATGGGCTCCAACAGGGCCTCAAAATCATAGCATGCCCGGTAGGGAAAATAACGGTCCTCTTCCGGTATCATCACACCCTCATCGGCCAGTTCCTGGAAAATAGTAGGTGCATTATGATACACGCCACCCGGATATACTCGCTTGACACTGTTGTCACAGATTTTCTCGTGGCGATGTAAGTCGTTGGAGCGATGAAACAGCCGATGGCATTGACCACAACTGAAAGACTGAGCGTACTGGCTCATATTGGAGATGAGCGAAAAATGACTCACGCCATTGTCGTCGAACACATTGACTTTCATCGTAGCAGCATACCGTTCTGTTGATCGCCGAACCAATTCAGCCACAAATGTATCGTCCTCGCATCGTAATCGATAGACAAAGATATTAATGTCGAACAGTGTTTCCACGTCATCCAAATTCTTAAAAGGCACTCCACGGAAGTGGCGCTTATCCATGTCTTGCTGCTCTAAATACTGTTCCCAATAGCCATCGGCCACTGTGTCACAACACTGGGGGTTACACTCGTCCACATGCACGGCCAAACACCGAAACAGACATTTCCGGTCTTTGTAGGGCCCCTTAGGCCCTGCTGTTAATGCATACAGGCCGCGTCGATGAAGCAACCACGGAGGAAGTAGTACAGGAGCACCGATGGGGTGATCTCTCATTTTCGTGACGAAAAATGTGACGTTGGTCACCATTTGCACCAACCATTGGGTATTGGGGCGTTGCAACCGAGCCCATTCCAATGGATCCAACGTAGTCAATTGGTCGATGAGTGACTCCAGAGAAATCGCATCCGTGATGGTGAATGGCTGGTCAAACACATACGAATTATTACTGGGATAGAAATACCGCAGTTGGTCCGTCTTTTTGTGCCGTAAGATATACCCAAATGTCACATTCAATTTGAAGGCAGTGACCTGATCTGTAAAAATGTTCTCGGCGTAAGTAGGAAGATACGTGAGGTCCTCCAACCGAAAATTATATAAATCCAATAGACGACGGTCACGGTGGAAACAATGGCGTATGGTAGCCCAGTGACGTTGATAAATGTCCCTGACACGCTCATCTTCAGGCAAGACTTCAACGGGAGGTACTGCTGGGTCAAAGGGAAAATCTTCTCCACGTCTCATGCTTTTCGTCTCATACAAGCGGATAGGCAAGCAGGCAGGCAGGCAGGCACGCAGACAGGTCAGGTAAGTAAGATTGAAATACACCCCTACCCTAAAAATCGACTCCTTTTATACGTTTTTCTATAATCCACCATCTTGCCCCACCACCCACAGCCGCCATTTTGTCCCACCACCCACACGACACAAAAAACAGGCCGCCATCTTGTCCCACCACCCACACGACACAAAAAACAGGCCGCCATCTTGTCCCACCACCCACACGACACAAAAAACAGGCCGCCATCTTGTCCCACCACCCACACGACACAAAAAACAGGCCGCCATCTTGTCCCACCACCCACACGACACAAAAAACAGGCCGCCATCTTGTCCCACCACCCACAAGACACAAAAAACAGGCCGCCATCTTGTCCCACCACCCACACGACACAAAAAACAGGCCGCCATCTTGTCCCACCACCCACACGACACAAAAACAGGCCGCCATCTTGTCCCACCACCCACACGACACTAAAAACAGGCCGCCATCTTGTCCCACCACCCACACGACACAAAAAACAGGCCGCCATCTTGTCCCACCACCCACACGACACAAAAACAGGCCGCCATCTTGTCCCACCACCCACACGACACAAAAACAGGCCGCCATCTTGTCCCACCACCCACACGACACAAAAAACAGGCCGCCATCTTGTCCCACCACCCACACGACACAAAAAACAGGCCGCCATCTTGTCCCACCACCCACACGACACAAAAACAGGCCGCCATCTTGTCCCACCACCCACACACACGCATGCGCACACGCCCCATTGTGACGTCACCCCAAGTTCTGCGCATGCGCAGTGAGGCGCTACTTTATCTACTTGCGGGCTACCTACTACTTACTTACTTATATTGCATCCCATAATCTAGCCTGGTGGTAGAGAAACATTGTCCGACAATATGATGTACCATACCAGGATTCCCGACAACGGTAATCTCAACTTATACCATTGTATAATAGAAACCCATTTTCGGACCTGATACCAAACTGGGGTTCAAAATTTACGAGAATAAAAAACCAGAAAAACATTACTTACTTTAGTAGTATATCAACTCTTTCTCCAGATGAGGCTATTTTGAAAGTTTGCGTAGGTGCACTTTTAGCCTTGAACATTTTCGCCTGATTGAGTGGGGAGTCCTCCGAGCTGGCAAGTCACACTTGTCTCGCACAAGTCACACTTGTCTCGCACAAGTCACACTTGTCTCGCACAAATCACGCTTGTCTCGCACAAACTCGACTGGGGTTATCAATAGAAGTTAATAACCCCTAATATGTTAATCGCTTTTCATTACTTGATTTTTCCAGTTTTTTTAGTGAAACCGTTTATTTCTGGAAAACTATTCAACATGGGGGTTCGGAATTTGGCACGGTTATTCTGAACTTGGTAAACATGAGGCAGCCCCTAAAAGGTACAACAACCCCTCAGCCAGACAGTTTTAGTCAGTGAAAATTGGTACACAATGATTGGAAAATGCATATGTAAAAACCTGAAAGATTTGGTTGAATACAGAAGATGCTTTAGCAGTGGCTTGTAAAAGATTAGAATATGATAAATTCAGTGTGGGATGGTGGATACATTGGAGGATTATAATAAATAATTTGGAATATCTCGTGCGAAAAATATAGCGGAAGAACAAAACTATTCCGAACAAATACAAAAGGCTTCAAGCCATTCTGGCCTTGAACCATAATAATAATCTGAACAATAAGAAAAGTCCTCCGAGTTTCATTGGAAGCCTAGTAATATAGAGTTTTGATAGCAAAAAATGTATGAATCCCTGCGTACCTGTTGATTGTATGTCTCTTCCCATCTGTGATCAAGCAGATTCTGAGGATGAGGACACCTTTAAACATGTGTCAATTGGGCCTAATCTCTTGTGGGTGAAGCATCAACATCTGAGCCCCGAGCAGTACATGTGCATGCATTTTACCTTCAAACGTGTGTCCAGGGTTAGCAGACAGTGGTGTACATGTATAGGCCACACATACAAGCAAATAACCGTTATGCTAGTATGCTTCAGATGAAAACTCATACACTTTGGATATCAGTTGGAGAGAAAATATGCCTATTGACAGAAATACTTAGTTGCATAATACATGTAGCTGCACATGTATGATAATTATGGCTGGGGCAGATAACATTCACAGTGTTGTCATAGTGCATGTAAATATCAGTGAAACAGGGTTTGGGTTATGCTCTCAAACATATATTAAACCATAGCCTCATTGGCGTAGTAATTTCCTGGGCACATTGAATGCTGGTAATGACACAAAACATCTAATGGGCTTGTGGTTGAGCACCCAACAATCCTGTACACCAAATTTGAAGTCTCTAGCTGGAACGGTTTGGCTTATATCATGTTCACATCGTCGAACAGACATTTTCTGTGACGTTGCCACTGAAACCACAAAAATCATCACAATATACCCAAATTTGATAGGCTTGTGGTTGACTACACAACAATAGTACAAGCCAACGGTTAGGATTTTATCGCGTTCGTGGAAATGGAAATTTTTCGTGACGTTGCCATGGAAACCGCAAAATTCATCACAAAGTACACAAATTTAATAGGTTTGTGGTTGACCACCCAACAATCCTGTACACCGAACTTGAAGTCTCTAGATGCAACGGTTTGGCTTCTAGATCGTTCACAAGAATTGTTGACAACTGACGACCGGACGACCGACCTGACATACTTGCCGACGACAAGACCCCTCAGCCTAATAAGCGGAGGGGTAAAAACGATGCATCAGTTTTCTAAATGTTGCTCAGGTTGCTGAGATATTAAGATCAAAATGTGACTATCGCCGCACTTTAACCAATTTTGTTCAATCGAAAAAAAAAACCCATAAAATTTCACAGAAAATATCTGCGCCATTTTTAAAACTATAGAGGCACCGATATTTAGTTGAGGGTTGTTCCACTCGACAAAGTTAACACCTCGAAAAATAAATGTTTGACAATGGAGGTTCATTTTATGAAAAGACAAGCATTCAACTTGGAGTAACTTCATACCTTCAGTCTAGCAACCAGTATATTCGTATCAGTGGAGTTTACCTGCACTTAACTTACTTGTAATTATGAAGTATAAAGGACCTGGTAATTCACATAAAGCAACAGCAAATGACAGAACATAACTTCAACAATGTATTCATGATTTGTATATTATTATGTGGCCTGATATATTTATCATATTACAGTACCTTGTGCAGTATATATTCTCGACACACGATCCTTGCGCATACATGTGTATAAATCGATTGAACATCTCTCCGATGACTCAATATGATTACGAATAGATTCACCAACTTCTCGCGTTCTGTACCCTATTGTGCATCCGGTTTAATCAGATTTTAAATGTCTAGTACACAATAACAACAGCAACGCTGGAACAATTCTTGTATATAGTGGTCCTAAGTACCATACTGGTACCAAATATAAACATACCAGGATATGTATATTACGAATTATACCATGCGATTTAGTAGTATATATTCCACAAATACCCAAAAGCATTGGTAGGTGGGAGAGAAAGGCGGGTTTGGGTGGTTGTATGTGAATTTACATTTGACCTGCATGTAAAACGTAGCTACAATCGTAGAGTTTAGTCTAGTTTCAACTGAGCATATGCAGAGAAGTGCATTAGATCAAGTCATCTGACCGAAAGTGACGTCATCATGAAAATATAAACCTGATCTGATGAATGCATGTAAAACCCCTGCAGTGTGTAGGGCAAAGACTAGGATGATATCAGGGCCATTGTGTGGCTTTTACCGATAACCGCACTCGGTAAGAGCCATGTTGTGGGAGTTTTGGTGAGCTTTTGATCCTCATAGATCAACGTGTGTCGTACTTTGTGTCAGAATGAAGCAGGAGTGAGTGAGTGAGTGAGATTTAACGTCGCTTTCGATAATTTTCCAGTCATGTCAGGACGACCTAGTCAACTATCCCGACACTAGGTCAACCAGTCCCCGATCACGGGGCCAAGCAGTCATCGATCTATCGTCATACTGCAGAGCGCCAAGCGAAGAAGATACACGTTCTTTTTTTTTTTTAGAATTCTTTCTTATGACTCGGCTTGTGATTGAATCTGGGGCCTGTCGCTTGCGGGGCGAGAGCTGTATCACATGGCCATTGCACAACGGTTGTCACATTGAAGCTTTCACTCTAGAATACGATTGGAATGGTGTGCTGGTTGTCGTATTGTCTTGATCAGTGACGTCATTCTGTATGTACGCACTCGGTAGGGAAGCCTGTTGTGAGAGATTTGGTCAAGCGTTCTTGGTGTCAAATTGAAGCCCTCGAACTCTAAAATGTTACTGTCGCCGTGTCCTGCCTAGAAGCACGGTGCCTGGGATGGGGGGAAGCCGCCTTCGTGCCTCGTCGCCCATCTCAATACAATAACGTATGTCGTGAGTCGCCATGCCCCCGTAATGTCCTCAATGCCCGTCTCATTGCCGTAAGGCATTTTGTCATGAGAATTGGCGTTTTAAATTTATGGATTATGACAAACTATTTCGAGCTTGTGAACGTCCGTTGAAACGCAGTACTGCCCACCAACGCTCGACGCCAGAGGTAGAGCTCAGAAGCTCCGAATGGTTTAGATAATCACGTGATATGGTATTGATATTAATTCCTTGTAGTGTAGTAACGCCCTCTGACGCCCCTACATCCGCAGAACGAGAGAAGAAGAGAAACTCAGCAACAACAAAGCAATGCATGTTACACCGTTTATTATCCATTACATTACGTACCCATCTATTTATTATGATATAAGGCTGGCGTCCCCTTCTTCCTCCACCATGCTTTCACTCTCATCCTCATGCTTTCGCTTTGCTGAAAAGAGTGACCGAGGTTCGGCCTCTCAGCGGGTCCGCATCAGCGATCTCATCGACGTCTTCATACCCATATATATTCATATGGTGTGGTTGAAGCCTGTTCACACTGAGAACAAGAATAAACCATGTTGAAGTGTTGAACATGAAGGCGTTACAGTGGCACAAGGAATTATCCTGATTATCTAGACCAATCAGAGCTGCTCAGCTTTGTCTTTGTGACGTCGCGGCGTTAAGATAGGTGTTGGTGGGCGTTACTGTATTGCATTAAGACGGTCGTCTGCAAGCTTTGGGGCGTGAAGACGGGCGTCCATCATCGGTAGTCCATAATAATTAACTACAATTAATGGTTCAACATTGTACAAGACAAATTCCAATCACAAAAGTTGTCTCCCCTAAACGAATTCATGGCACAAGCTGGAGATCTATTTTTGGTTGAACCAGTTCAAACTCGTCTCAGCCAGTTCCATTTGGGGGGATTTTTGTGGGAAGTTCCCTTTTTCACTTGTCATTCATCTAAATTGACCCACAAACACACTATATACACATGTAGGACATTTGTACAGATGTCTAATATCTTGTTTTATACCCGTTGACTGATGCGTTATGGTGTTATTGTGTTGAGATAGGTGTTCAGGGTGTTACCGGCAGACCCGTCATGTAAGACAACTTCAATCGGCAACACTTTGCATGCAATATACTTGACCCTCTTCACTCCTTGGTTGAATGGTTCCCCACAGGTAGTCACCTATTGTATGTGTCTTACATGACGGATTTGCCGTGTTACCGATCCTATCAAGTGCGCTGCTGCAGAATGACATCACAGATCAGTGTGATGCGACAGCCAGGACATCGCTCCAGTTGTATAGTGTGAGAGCTTCAAGATGACACGAAGCACGACACGCGCTGACCCATGATGACCAATATCTCGCCTACAGGCCTCCACAAGGGCAAGGCTTTGGTGTAAGACCTCCCATTGAAAAGGTAATATCCTGGACAAAAGACTGACAATACAACTTGCAGCAGATCCTTTGTCAATTATATTTCGTGAGTCTTACACCAAATCGTTGCCTCCCCAAGTAACGGCTAAAGTCAAACAATGTCCAAGATACAGCATCCGAATGCATGGCACGAACATATGTAGACACATAATTATGTAATGAATGGAAAATTCCCTTAGCTAACACACCCTGATATGCGAGTCCATTCCATACAATCTTCTCGCGACACCTTGTCCATGCTATGTAAAGTCCATGATTCTGCAGCGGACACCAGTGAGTGATTTTGAAGTCCTGATTGTAAATGCATGCGATGATGTCGCCGCATAGAAGAGAGGAAGTGTATGGTATGTGTACTGCTCAGTATGTGCACAGACAAGTATAGACCTGCTCACAAATGACCCCATCTGTGGCCAGCCACCGAAACAATCCACACTGATTCTACTGATGATCCGTTGCATTTTTTGCCTACATACAGTTAAAACTAGGCTAAACGGTTGTACTCGTAGGTTTTACACTGTCCAATGTCAAAAGTCAATGTACATCCCACCCACATCTCCCCCTCACTAATGCTAAGATATCTGGTGGAAAGAGACATTATTAGTGGAGTTAAAGGTACCGGGGTCTAGTATAACTGAGAAACTTTGCTGGGAATCTGAAAGCGATTATGTGGTCCTCATTGCTAAGTTTAATAACATGGCGGTTGCTTTCAGAGGGTACCAATGAAGATTTTATAGGAGATTTGATTTTGGTTTGTTTTGTACGTTTTGTTTCTCATTCTTAGATTTTTAATAGAATGTTCATGTCATAACATGGAATTTAATATTGTTTATCGCGAATAAAGCTGAAATTTAGCTGAACGCGACGTAACCCTCTCGCACACTATGGTATCTGCGGAATATATACTACTCGTTTTCTATATTCTCCAATCAAGCCTAAGAAGTTATGGTTATGATCACATCAGATGATCTTTTGTTCACACTAACTGATAGGATGAAATGTACATAAGACGTCTTTAATTTCCCAGATAATAATCTCCTCTGTCCGTGAGCATGATTAGTTTGCATAATCGAGAATAACAGTTGAAAGGCAGGCTGACGTAGTCGCATATTCACCATCCGGAGAATCCTATGAATACCTGCGCAGTGACAAGGTTAAACTGATTCACAACTTGCTGGTAACTTCTCGTGAATGGCCAACATTGTCCCTATAAAACTGAATTATGTCAGCCCAGGAGTGTTCCTGGGCATCACTGTGTGGTTTAGGATGACCTCCCCAAACAATTAAATTTCCTGCAATAGAATCAAGAAGATGATACAGGATTCAAAATATATTTGTAGTTCAACCTAGCCGACCTTTTCCTCATGCCATCCTTTGGCACAACAGAATCACCATGTCCAATATTCTGAAAGCAATTCTCAAAAGCAGTGTATCGTACACGTTGTAGGGGCAAAGTGTAAAATTAAGCGTCTCACGCCAATTCAGTTCAGTTCAAGTTCAGTCATAACCGGAAGTGAGAGATGTATTCATCTGAAATGACATCATTACCGGAAGTGACGTTATCACCGGAAGTGACATCACTGGAATGACGAAATCACCAGAAAGGGCGTAACACAAGATCAGTGGAAAGGTTCCGGTTCAAGATCATGATCAGAGAGGGACGAAGGTTTACGTTCATGGACTCGACCAATCAGAACCAAGCATCACTACATCTATAGCTTTGACCTTGGTATGGAAAGAAGATTAAGTTTGCGATCTTGATAAGTGGGTCAAATTTTTCGTAAACCAGGCTAAAGCTTTGGTGAGACACGAAGCTTATGAGAGAAAGAGACTTGACCAACGTTCAAACTTTCATAATGCCTCACAGGATATGGATGCCAGTGACTCCAATAACAATCCTCAAGTAAAGGGAATTAACCCAAATTAACAAGTTACAGAGCGGGCTAAACAGCCCAAGAAGATTGGTATTCAAGCACCATTAACATATGTTAAAAGGAAAGCGGAAAGGGTCAGCCATCAAGATGGATACACCTAGGAAATCCATGGAAGATTACACAATTTTTTTAATATAAAGAGATATTTTAGGTTGACTATATATAATCTCTATTAAGACATCGACATAACTTTATGACTATAGATTGAGGAACCGCATAGCTGTTCAGAAAGAATGATTGGAGAGGGGGGGGGGGAGGGGTGCTTGAATGATTTGAGGGAGAAGTGAGTGAGGGATACTTGAGGATATGCTTGATTGGACAGAAATAGTATAAAGGCACTGGTCAAATGATTTCTAAATTAGTCTACATCTTAGCAGTGAATTGTTAACATGTACAACGCATTCCCCTGTAAGATCTGTCAGAAACTGTGCACAAGTCATGATAATATGCTGAAATATGGTCGGATACTAGTGAGTGAGTGAGTGAGTGAATAGAATTTAACGTCGATTTCAACAATATTTCAGCTATTCACGACGAACCAACTAAGCAACAGCCAGCCCAGTTGTGTTCCTGCTACTTCAAAGAAGAAATATTTGAAGTAGCATGAAACCAGACACCCTCCATCCACCCAAAAAACACTGAAGACAGCGCACAAGACACAGACAGGACGCTTACATGGTGCAATAAAGACAAGTGATACTACAGTGCTAGACATCACATTATCAAGTTCCTGTTGCTTCTCAGCAAAATGCATTGAAGCAACAGGAACCTGAACCCACCCAACCACCCGCCGGTCGTATGCTAACAAACGGTCCAACTGGTTGTGGGAAGATATCATGGGTCATGAAATTTTTAAAGCGTGCTAATAATATTGACCTCCCTCCAACATGTATCGTATGGTGTAATAGTCAATGGCAGTCACCCTATGAAACTACAAGCTTGAAGGAAATGGGCGTTCACAGAACTCGTATGCCTTCGCCTGCAAAATCAGTGAATGTTGCATAGTTTAAATATGGCAGACTTTAAGGTATTTGTTCAGTTCAATAGAGGCTATAAATTTGTTCTTGGAGTACAGATGAGAACGAATCAGTGAAAACCACCTCATGACAATTACATGTAAACATGTGTACAGAGGTTCAGAAGCATACAGTGAAAACTGTGGGACTAGCGGAACATGTTCTATATCCTCGAATTGAGGCTAAATACTGTGACATGCCTAGACTATTTATCCCAATAACTGAAAAGATAGTGAAATTTATAGAAGGGTAGCAGAACTTCTCTCAGCGAATGTCTGAAGTTAAGTTATGCCGTCTGAATAATTAGAAGAAATACATTATATAAGATATACACACCCCCAAACACAATGAAACATGTCTACAAACTTCAGAAGGGAAAACTGTTGGACTGGCTGATGATACAAGAAAATGATCTATAGCTGCAGAAAATCGATCAAAACGACATAAATAAGACACAAATTATTATTTCATCTCATTAATAGGATATGCACATTCCCAAACCATATACAATATGTGTGCTAAGTTTTAGAAGCTTCTGATGAAAACTGGCCGATAGTTGATTTCACAAGAACATGCACTGTTAACTTCAAGTAAATTTTAAGGTAATATCTTGATAGCTGATGGATTGTCAACAATCTACCGTAATTTTTTTGTAGCTAATACGCTCATTCCCCGTAAACTCGTTTTACGGCGACTAGGCAAGTTTCAGAAGCTTCTGATAAAAATTGTAAGAATAGTTTTCATAAGAACATGGTCTAAATACTGGACAAGATGTAGACAATCGGTCTGAATACTGGACTGGGTGCAGACAATCGACAAAGTCCAAAACGTCATAAATATGGCAAAAAAATAATTTTTCATTTCGTAAAGGCACATCTTCAAACCATGTTAAACATATCTACGGCGTTTCGGAAGCTTCTGATAAAAACTGTGGGAGAAGTTGATCACACAAGGTAAGTGTGACGGAGCCCCGATGCCCCGACGGACGGAAGGACAGACAGACAGACAGATGGACAGGGCAATCACAAAATATCTCCCAGCATACTTCGTATGCGGAGGCGGAGATATCGAAGCGTATTACTTCCATCTCACCCAAACCAACGTTATCGTCCTTGATGATTTGATGGGTGAGGTAAAGTGAGAGGGGAAAAAAAGAGTCACAAAAAAGCGTGAAAAAAATATTTGATGCTGAATCTCTATCCTCAGGACACGGTATCTCGCGATATTACCCTAAACTGTCAATGCTTCCTTCTATTCAATAATCATGTTGATGGACAGCAGATTTTAACGTTCGGGAGACGGATCCTTCCACGAAATATGCTTTATTTCATAGGGAAATTTCACGAAGCTAGATCTCATCCATATGGGTATCTTTTCCTCGACTTAAAACCATTCAGCGAAGAATAACAGGCTTGTTACAAATTCAATAACAGACGACGACGAACTTACACATGAATAAACTCAACATGTACTGCCCGTTCCAGCATCAATATATAATCCTCAACACAAGACTACCAGTTCCGGTCACACACATGATACCCAATATATCCTACACATGGGAGTCTCCTCCAACAAGTCACGAATCGATGGGCATAGATTATGCCTTTTAATTTAAGACTCGAGGTTATTTCAATCATATGGCGACAGTCAGTTTTAATGGTGGAGGAAGCCGGAGTACCCGGAGAGAACCACAGCCCATCGGCAAGTAACTGGCAAACATCCTTTAGTGATACCCCATGCAACCCACTGATAATCTGAAGCGCATAAAATGTAACGTCTGGAAAGCCATAGTTTGCCAAACTACATATAGCAAAGATATGGATGAGAGAACGCATTATTATTTGAACTAAGACTAAGACGAAGACGAAATGAATTTTACGAAACCATCTTACAATCTAGTGATGAAAAGGTAAACCCTAAAAATTGATTATATTCATAACAATTTTCTTGAAAATAACCAAACTTTTATAAACGTTATACGATATAGAATATGAAGAAGTGCTCAAAGCAATTAAGATGTCGAAAAGTCTATACGTAATTTAATCGAGAGAGATAGTAACATTATCTATGACGATGAGGGAAACGATGATGTTGAGAACATTGATTCTGAAGCAGAAACGTAGCAATGGCATCATAAGAGAGATATATCTTGAATATTAGATATGGAACAGATACTAACATTGTTATGCCTGAAAATAATGTATTGAAAAATGAGAATGTAATCGCTATCAATGTATTATTGCTTTTGCATTACATTCATATTGAATTGGATATTAATTAATCCTCTTTATTTAGCTAAAGCATGACAGTCATATTGAATTATGATTAAATTGGATATTAATTAATCCTATTTATTTAGGTTATTTTGTATCAGTATATTTTCGTCCAACCATCCCTCCCTGCCTCTCTCCAATCATCCATTCCTATACGTGACCTTTCATTAAAACTTTGAAGATTGGTCAAGCTTCTTGTCTAACGAAAGTTTTAGCCTGTCTACATAAAATCTATACACTTATCAACATCGCAAACGTAATCTTCTTTCCACACCATGATAAAAGCTACGGGTTTTTCGTCGATTTCTTTAAGAATGTGCAAAGTTTGTTGAAGTTGACATGTTATTATTCAGGACTTCCCTTTGTCTACCTACAAGGGTCTTAAAATTTCCACACAGCAACAAACACGCGTTATGCCCGGAGCTTCCGGTTGTCACTCTGGGTCGTTCATCCGCGACTAACGCAAGCAGGTTTACAACATTATGGGAGATGTTATTATGTAATGATCAAAATCGTTTATATATCACGTGACTAAATATGGCGGTCGTATACGAAGTTATGATTGTTGGAATTTTCACGTGATTATCGAACATCTAGGTATGGAGTGCGACGTGCATGGGGATTTCCCTTTAAGATTTCCCTGCAATTGGCAAAACGTAATCAAACATTGCCGACGATTCTTTATAAATTATAGTTACATCATCAAACATGGTGGTCGCCTACTTGATTCTGATCGGTCGCGTCCATGGAACCTTAACCGGTTTTACAACTTCTCCTGCACGTTGAACCCTTCCTGATCATGATCTTGAACCTGCACACTGATCTGATCTTGTACTGATTACAAGCGTCTGGTCCATCATTAATAATTCAGCCGTCGTCCATTAGAGAATATCCGCGTCCATAATCCAAAGACCTATTCCATATTCCATATAACAGTATTAGCACCAAATTCAAAAAGACAATCATAGTATATATAAACATAGGCTTGTTTCCTGCAAGAGAGAAGCGGTCAACAGTTTTCAATGATGCCGGCAAGACATCATGATGTTCAAAACATATCAAATCCGTATCGTTGATCAGTATTCTTAATCAGCGGGTGATGATGTTACTTCCGGTGAGGACGTCACTGAACATAAAATGACGTGAGGCGGTGGAGCTACTGAGTATTTGACTCGAATGTATCATGTAGACATCTGCAACGTGGGGTTAACAGTGTACATCTAATCAGGGGACCAGTAATTATCTCGGAGATAGGGCCTTTTCGGAAGGTCACAAGATATAGGCTGATGACCTTGACCTTTTGATAGGTGATGACCCTGTCACGTGTGCGTTGACCCATGTCCTTGAGTTTTACCTTGACTTTGACCCAGTTTTGTTCATTTAATGAGTTAAAATGTGTGATGTGCATATTTCCGTTACAATGCAACTGAGACTTTATATATTTCGCTACGCACTAGTCCTGGCATCCCTCTATTGATTAATATCCCTGATAGTTACACTGGACCCACAATTGATATACTGATCTAGAAATGTTCGACCCTCGATTTCGTGGTCATTTCGAGGTCAAGGTCAATTCTGACCTCGGATTCGTGATCAGTGACCTCGACAATACTGCATCAAATACTCGAAGCCTTTGTTTCGACCCAAAATTACACTTTAAAAAAAATGGACGGAACTTTATTTAAATTCATGTCGGCCCTACTAGTGAGGTGGCTTAGGGCCATATTTTGGGAAGATCGTGACACGCTGGACCAAAGCACCAAACGTGGCACATCCATCACTTGAGACATATAGAACAATATCAGAAGGGGTGCCCGTTGCTCTGGGATGCCCTCTGGCCCCCAAAAGGGCATCTGAGCGGCAATATTGTTATTCAAAGAATAGTTAGCCTCCCAACAGCTTCGTTATTTTAATTATCCTTAAGACTGGAAAGCTGAAACTTGCCACACTGCATCACTGGTTCAAGCGCTACCAGAAAATGTCACAAAATCCAAGATGGCGGCCATGATGACATCATTTTTTTAAAAATAAGCCATTTTTTTTAAATACAAAAAATCATTTTTTTTTAATAAATTTTGTGGACGATTTTTTCGAGCCGATTTTTCCAATTTTTCATTTGCGCAATTTTCTTCGCTGAAACTGCCTGGTTAATTAGTAAATATCATTTATTCGAATAAAAAATACTTTTGAGGCCTTTTATGGAAACAAAAAACATTAATTTTGAAGGAATACGAGGAAAACAGAACTTTCCAGTTACACCCTAATGTCATCCATTTTTAATTTACTCATGATGCTCTGCTCCGAGTATTATGCTACAGGCTCAAAATAACTCCAATATCATAAGCTATAACTGCGCTAAGTTGCAGCTCTCAACATTTCTTCGTTTTGGAGCACCAGGGAAAAGTTCTCTGAGAAGGAAGTGGGGTGGCTGAAATCACCTAAACCAATTAGGTTTGCATAATCGCCTGTGTAAAAGGACACAATCACCCCTTATCCATGTAAAACATGACAATTCAGCTTTCCATCTCGTAAAATGGGGGGAAAAGATGGAAATGCTCAAGCCTGGCCAGGTTAGTTTTTTTGGGTATTCTTGCATTTACCAGGTTTACTCCATGTTGAATTGTTTACTCCATCAGACGTCTTCGATGCTCATCCATTAACATCCCATGAGTTATTTGTTTGAGCTGATCTGTCATCAGATCTCCCGACGTAGTGTATCTAATTCCGCTTAAGTCGGTGCTAGGGGCCGTGTGGATACTTCATAATCTCCATATGAACCGTTACAATAAAAGCGCGGCTGAGATACTAAGGCTACGTCCGAGAATCCACCGTATTCTCGGATCTGCATGTTTGGTGCAGAGGGAAGCTTTCCTGTTGAGTCATATGGTTGCTTTTTAGTCGCCAGACGTAGTCAATTTCTCCCAACTCTTGCTTATCGCTCCAATTTCAATCTTTCTAGTTTCAAGTTTGAGAGATGAATAGCTGAATTAACAAGTGTTACATGGGCCGGGGACTCGTGTTTAGTTCTACGCGTCTCTGTGTTTATTTGTGGCCACCGTATATAACCACAGTTTTGGACGGGAGGATACGAACCTTCATCTGAAGAGTGTGAGGGTGAACCTAAAAAGTAAAACCCCCAAAAAGGGCATCTTACATCGGTTGATGGCCGGAATTTTTTCTGGGAGGCCGTGAAATAACGTGGGAATTGCTAAAAGAGCTATATGATCAGAGAAGGGACTACCAAGGGATTACCAAGGGTGAAAATAGGGTCCTGCAATCTTGTTTTAGTCAATAGGCTGTCAAACATTTTCAGGATAGCTAAAGGGTCCTGAGAGAGTGCATAGACACAGGAAAGGTATCGGAAAGTGCATTTAACGCCCATTGAGGGACAGGAACATGAAATTAACATTAAAATAACACGTGTACTTCCATCCATCGTCATTGACATGATTGGGAGTGTTTAGGACGATTTCAGGTTCAGAGACAGATTGAGGGGAGGGGTCTAAAACTACATCTAATATATTCCACTGGGTGCCAGGACCATTACATTTACATGTGCATGGTTCAGCACCCGTGCATTACTCTCATTATATGCCGGTTGTGCATATACACGGTGCGAAAAATGATACTGATTAGGGAGGATCCTGTGTTCAATTGTTATTGGTGGATTCAGCTCCACCCTCACCCCACCCCCTCTTCCAAATGAACTTTTCTCTGGTGCTCGCAACTGCTTAGAGCTAGCACATTGTGTCTTTATAACAATTCAAATTAGGGCCATTTTATTCTCGGAAAAGAGCATCATGGGTAAATTCAGATTTGACGACACGGTGGTGTAGCTTGAAAATTTTGTTTTTGGAGTATTTTCTTCAAAATTGGTGTATTTTTCTACGTAAAAGTGCCCAATAATATTTTATATCACATCAGATGATTATTTACTAATTTACAAGGCAATTTAGGCGAAGAAAATTGCACAATTAAAAAGTTTGAAAAATCGATCCGAAAAATCATCAATAAAATCGCTTATTTTTATTATATGACGTCACTATATTAGGGTGAAGTGTCGAAATATGGGGTCTCTATATATAACCCCATGCTTTATATAAATCCACAAGGTGTGAAAGCGCACTTTGGATGAATTGAGAAATAAACGGTTTACCGCCAAACGAAATACATCAGCATATTCTACAAGTATCACTTTATATATTCCCGTCATCAAATTAGTAAATTTGTGAGAATTTTTACCTTTGCGGGCGATTCAAAATCCAATGTAACTGTCCATCCATCCAGGAACAGTGAGATTATGGCGGGCTTCGTTCTCAATTCTGATTGGTCAGTCGGGACACGCCTCCGGCAAGAGAGGTCACACATTGATCAGCTGTCGCGACTGACCAATCAGAATTGAGAACGAAGCCCGCCATAGTCTGAAGCAGAGAGTCGATGTGTGCTTTCAGAATTATTGAAACAAATCGGATCAATGATACATACCAAATAAGGAATAGTAGGCCACCCGGGTGTGAGGGGAGTATGGTGGTTCGATCAGATGACCGGCTCCTGGATAAATGTTGATTTTTATATCTGCTTGCTTGCTTTCCGGTAGCAGACTGACTTCCTTCATAACATGTTTCCTATCGTAACCCCCATCATCTTCAGATAATAACATGAGAAACTTGGCTTTCGATTGAGCGATCTACAGAACACGACATAAAGAGACTGTTATCTAGAATAGAATAGTAGGACAGATCAGGCTCACATATCATGAGGACAAGAATCTCTACAAGCATATTGCCCTAATACAGAATCAGAATTATATGTATTCCTCAATTAGGGTCCGGTCAAAATTGATCGGAGCGGGGGGGAGTGGGGAGGGGGCGGTGCATTGAACAAATATAGCTAAAAACAGTGCCAACCCTCCTAAAGCGATCTATAAAAAATGTATTGTCCCCCCTAAAAAAAGTTCTGCCCTCTCCCCCCCCGCCACTGAGGCCTTCAAAAAACTCAAGACCTCTCCCCGCCTCCGTAACTGGGAACAGAGTCAATACAGTTGTATATATTTAATGGTATATTATTAAGCAAAAAAAATCCAGAAGATTGTACCGTAAATGGTGCATTAACTCATCATTTCTTTGAATATTATTTACCTTGGATCCTGAAGTAGCCTGTACTCACTAGAAGTCGTCAACTAATACACGCTTAAAACTAAAGCGTTGAAACTTACTCGTAAAGTGTTAAAATAACCTTTTAAGTGTGTCCACACGGACAACACTTAAAGCTGTCCCTGTGGACAAACTTAAAGGGTTATTTCAACACTTTACGAATAAGTTTCAACACTTTAGTTTTAAGCGTGTAGACAGGGTAATCTATATTGGTTTCGAATACGTACAGGTATAACGTGTTCTCTGTCATACGGGAACATCTCAGTGATTATAGAACCCTCTTCAGTTTCGATGACTTTCGAGAATTGCGGGCTGAAAATGGCATAAAAATCCATATTTACATGCAATACATGTTATAGCAACATCAACCATAAGAAACAGAGAGAGCGCACCGTACACATTACGACTACATCCAGGCGTGCCTTACATCTTAGATCAGAACTATATTTTCTATTATACGAGATCATCCAATTGTACCGTACATCTCAAGACTACATGCATGCGCACATATACATCTTCTATAATACAAAATCATGCCCTGCCTGGGTAGGCCTATATCTAAAGACTACATCCCAGCGCATATATATATCATCGATAATACTTAATCATCCAGTAGCGCCGTGCCTGGTAAACACTTACGACTGTACACAGGCGTAATCAGGTCTTCTACATGTATATATAGTACGAAATCATACAGGGGCGTCGTTCATCTTACGACTACATCATCCAAGCGAACATATATCTTCGAGAATACGAAATCGTCCATTTGCACCGTATCCAAACGCACATATATATCTCCCTAGCATAATCCGTGGCGTGTCCGACTCCTCCTACTCGTCCTCTTACTCCGCTTTACTCATTATGCTATATAAGAAGCCGGCCAGGGAGGCAAGAGACATGTGGGTTTCACTTCTTAATCCGTGGCGTGTCCGACTCCTCCTCCTCCTACTTCATGATATCCCTTGGTCACCCTACAGTAGAATGGGTCGACTGCGCATGCGTGATGAGTAGTATAGAAAGGGCAGAGCGGGTCGCATAGGTGTGGCGCGGGATAAGGTGGGGCAAGCGACCTGGGGTGTTCACTACCTGAGATTCCATGGGCCAGGCTTGCAACCTACAGTAGAATGGGTCGACTGCGCATGCGCGACCAGTAGTGCGCGACGAGTAGTATAGAAAGGGCATGCGATCTACCTATTTTATTTAATCACTGCGGCTCCTTTGGGTCTTCCTGCCTGGCTGGTTCTGATTTACGTCATGTAATAGGGGTATTCATCTCCGTTCAAACACCTGGCTAACCTATAGATATAGAATATATGCGGGTCGGCTCAGATCCCCTGGGGTGGGGACATGCCCCTGAGGGCAGTGGGCGGGTTCAATGAAAGCTCGTCTTCTATAATACGAAATCATCCAGTTGCGCCGTGCCGTGGTACATCTTTCGACACACACGCGCAAATTTATCTTCTATATAATGAAACCACTCAAGTGCGCCGCACATGTAGAGCTCCAAAAAGTGACTGAGAGTTTCATTAATAATCTCTTGGTATAAATACCACAGCGAAGTCCAAGGTAATAATCTTGATATGACTGCATGGCCATTCGTATAGGAACTCACCTTACCCCTGGTAAATGTCTATCTTTATATTTCATCCTATGTAATGTGTGGTGAGGTGGTCCGTTAATATTAACACAGGCTGATATCTGAAAACAAGGATATTATGTAACATGACATATATGTATACTGTATCCATGTTTTTTAGAGGGGGTCGTTTTGGTTTCTCACGAAATCAGTGGGATACCGTACGTCACAAGCTCCTAGTGAAAGGACGAAAATGAAGATTTCTATTGAGTAATATTTATCGCTGAAGAGCTTTTGGGCTATTGTCGAGCGCGGAAAGGAATTGTGGCCACTGTCCTATATATATTGCACATAGGAAACTTTTTGACTCAATTTCTACTTCTATTCTCAAAATAACACAGCTAAGCTTTAATTTATTCTGGAGAAGCTGCTCCACGGAGACGTTTATTAAAAATTTATTAAAAATTCTTGCTTTCTTGCGAAAAATTGCGTGATCAGTTCATTCATGCAGTGTGAAATATCAGGAAATATCAAGCTGATAATATATGTATTATAATGATGTGGTTATATTCAAACACGTCAGCTTTGATTCATGTGAATCTTATTTTTATTCCGCCAAGTTTTCAGGTCTGTCGACATGAATGTTACGGGTCCGGGACATCTTCACCATCCGATGCATGATTGGATGTTCTTCTTAGCTATTCCTATCCGGGAGAGCTATTAAGCTACAAGTTTGCACAAGTTTGATAATAGTGACATTACTGCTAGAATAACTCAACGATTTCTTATCTGAAACACAGACATCTACAAAATATGAATATTTTCCCCAGTTACCTCAGTAGTATACAAAAACCCGCTAACCTCATATTTTGCGGCGGGAGATAACTCTTGCATCCACCAGTGAACGCCATGATCGATGGGGGGAAACTACCTCCAACGCAGAAGAGTTCCAATCCAGGGGAGGTAACTCCGGGTCACTATAGTGCCGGCAAAGGATGTATTCTTCCGCGGTGATGCGATCTGATGGTGATGCGGTCGCGGGAAAAAGCTTCCGCGGAGAAGTGCCCAGAATTCAAATACGCTGCATGGTCCGATTGGGTCGTATGAGGTATCAATGTGAAGCATTCGTGAAGGGGCATCTGAGGGGCTGGGTGTGGGGTTGAAATATCGTCATTCTGCGCATGCGCGGTGGACAAAGGGTATGGAAACGGCGGTTTGGGGGTATAGGTGGGCCCATGGTGGACCGATGGGGTCGAGTGAGGTATCAATGTGAAGCATATGTGAGGGGGCATCCGACTGGGTGGATGTGGGGTAGGAATATCGTCATTCTGCGAATGCGCAATAGACAAAGGTTATGGAAATAGACGTTTTGGGGCCTAGGTGGGTCACTAGTGGGCCGATGGAGTCGTATGAGGTATCAATGTAACGCATATGTGAGGGAGCATCCGATTGGACTAGTGTCTCAGTCGTTGTCAACATTCTGCGCATGCGCAGACAGGGAATTGTGGGAAAAGGGTGTGGAAATAGACGTGTTGGGATTTAAGTGGGCCATTAGTGGGCCGATTGGATCGAGTGAGGTATCAATGTAAAGTATACGTGAGGGAGTATCCAACGGGCTGGGTGTGACGTGGGCAGTAGAGAAAGGGTATGGAAATAGACGTTCAGGGAATTGTGGGAAAAGGGTATGGAAATAGACGTTTTGGGATCTAGGCGAGCCACTAACGGGCCGATGGAGTCGAGTGAGGTATCCATATGAAGCATATGTGAGGGAGCAACCGCCTGGAGTAGTGTTTCGTTCGTTTTCGACATTCTGCGCATGCGCAGACAGGGAATTGTGGGAAAATGGTGTGGAAATAGACGTTCCCTTACAAAAAAATCTTATAGGATCCTATAAGATTCTGAAAAATCCTATAAGATTATTCGAAATCTTATAAGATTCTAAAAAATCCTATAAGATTCTGAAAAATCCTATAAGATTCTAAAAAATCCTATAAGATTCTGAAAAATCCTATAAGATTCTGAAAAATCCTATAAGATTCTGAGAAAATCTTATAAGATTCTAAGAAATCCTATAAGATTAAAAAAATCCTATAAGATTCTAAAAAATCCTACTGGATTTAATAGGATAGAAATATAATAATCCTATTGGATTTAATATGACACTCCATAGGATCAATTGTATTAATCATATTAAGAAGAGTGGAAATTGATCCCGCTCAAGTATTTTAGTGAATTATTTCACACAAATTAAGTGCGTTTCACTGAAGTAATTGAATGTAATTTCACTCGAACATTATTTTGCCCACCACTTCAGCGATTTATTGACTTAATAAGCAAAATCCACCCAACTTGATACTGGACTTCATTCAACTTGAGTGGGATCAATTTCCACTCTTCTTGGGAAAAAATAATTTAATGTTTTTAGAGAGTGATGTTTATGCGGTCTTCAGTCAAGACAAATATATCTAAAATGCGTTTTTGCTCAATCAGGACAGATCTGTGAATAACCACAACACAAGTAGTATTTTGGACCCTATATTATCCAGATCTTATAGGATTTGCAATTTTATATGATCATATACGATTCAATATCAGTTCACAACACCCAAGTAATGTTCTCCATATTTGGCTGCTCGCAGTTGGAGAGAGAGATTTTGTACCACAAATCTCCAATCTGCTGCTCATGAGGCATCAAATATCAATTTTGGTAGTTTCATATGAAATTCATCTTAAATTTTAACTTGAATTTAATACAAACTCATGATTAATATTTTCAATAGCTATACTATATTACAATTGAATTGAAGGATTAATTTTATTTTCATATTGTGTGAATATTCTATCGTTATGCTGATATTTGACTGTGAAGTATTTTGAAATGTCACTTAGGAAATGCTAATAAAAATTGACAAAAAACCTAATTGCCATCCATCATAGTTCGATATCCAAACAAATGCAAGGTCACTGAAAACTAAATTTAAATATTCTAACTCAAATATTCATGCTCCATTTGATAACCTAGAAAACAAAGGGAATTGCTCAGGTTTTGAATCCTATTCACAAAAATATTACATAAATAGATTTTAACTTTTTCCTATATTCTAACTGTTTGGAGACAATCACAATGTCTTTCAAAATTTATCAAATTGGATGAATGTTGCTGCACAAAATTCTCAGCTAGAAGACTTTTAAAGGAAATCCCTGTCGCTTAATCTATCTCAAACTGGCAAAAACTGCTGCCAAGAAAAAATCACCAGCAGACATCCCTTAAACCTTGATTGTCATCATTTCATTATGAAATATGTTTTGTTATCATTCAAATCCTTGAAGATTCTCATGAATGAATAAACTTCTGATCAGTTCAAATGGTTTCCCAATCTAAATGGTATTTACAAAATCTCTCCACTTCAAATGGAGGGGAGATAACTTTGCTTGTTCACACTAGGTGGCGCTGCACAGAGACAAGAAAGATTTTTTTGCAGTTATTTTATTAATAGCTGACTGATTTGAGGGCAGTAAAAGTCATATTTCCGATTATATATGGCTGATGGAACGGACTCAGATTGATGGTAAGTACCTTTTGCAAATTTTAGGCTAAATTAGCATTCTAAAGTCTCCATTTGTTAAGTCTGGAATATGTTGGACTAGTTTAAAATATATTTTAGTTATATAAGTAACTTTGTCAGGTTTGTATATTACACTGTAAATACAACAACCAAAACATTATACTGCCTTGGAAAGATTGATTTATCTCACCGATTTATGAAAGAAAGGGCTTGTTGGTTGATTTTCTCGTTTTCTCTAATCTCATGGGTAGGATAGTTAGGCATGTACTTTTATTAAGCCCAGTGTAATTAACCTTAGATATAAAATGCTGTCTAACATATATTTCAATAGCTGAACAGACATGTATATTTTGTTAATTAAAATAACCGGTCAACCTCACAAGAATAGACCAGTTTGTCTTAGTGGTCCATTGTGTAAGGGATTAACCATGCTGGGTGACTCTTTGCACAGTTCAATGTGAGAAACCCAGAAGGGGGTGTTTTTACAATCTCATTGTGTCATTTCCTGTACTGGTATACCTTCTACCTTCAATAGTCAAGCCATTTCAGATGTTTACATGACAAAATTGGCATAACATATGAATGAACTGATAACAGTTGATTTGTGATTCTTTCAAGTCCTGGCTTTTATTTCATACTGTCGGTTTCAGTGTCTGAGCTCCCACCATAATGAACAGTTTATCAATGATGTTTTTATTATGACGTTCACAGCTTCACTGTGGACTCTGGCGAAGGAATACAAATACACTTACAACACAGCTTTGCCCAGTTCCGGGTAGGCCTAATGTACCAGTGGTGTGTACTATTCCCGACAACCCGAACTTTGGATGCTTTAATTTGTTGAGCTAAGGGCTGATCTATATGATGCTACAAATTGTGGTTAGTATCGTCCATTAATTGTTCACTGCATTCAACACTCCATCGTATTCCTCTTACATATCAATATAAACGTAAATTGGTATTGTTGCCTAAACTTTAATACGTGTTGTACCCCATTTATGTACTTTTCAATTGTGATGGTGGGGGGGGGGGGGTTATCATGTACTGTACATTCTTTCATACACATTATCTGAACGAAATCAAATGTCATTTATTAGAATTTCCAGGTTGTTTGGTTACGCATTGCATTGCATTTTCACATTGCTTATTTCAATATTTAAAGTTAGTACACAATTGATTTGAAAATTGTTGAGTTTATTTACGAAATAAATCGCGATATGATATGGTAATAATTGTTTTCCCTACAGGAGATCAGAGAGCCTACAAAGAAGATGAGCAAGACAGTTTGTGATGCCCGGAAGAATGAGCCAAACAACATCCTCGAGAAGTTAAAAAAGCAGCGACAAGGAAACCTTCCAGTGGCACCTGTTTATGACGAGTCAGATGATGTAAGTATAAATTCAACTATCATGACTATTCAGCTAAATCCCTAGGCTATTATCAAATAATTAATTATTTTGACCATTGAGAAGATTTCTCATTAATTGTCTCATCTATATTTACTGGTAAGATTTTAAATTTGTTTTTTTGTAAGTTTGCTAACCATTAAAATGCATATTAAATGACACTGACTTTTAATGGGTAACAAGCGATCACTTGTAAATAATCATTTAATGTAATTAATCTTAGTAAATAATAATTCAATGAGATTTGATCCTTTGTCAACATGATTCTGCAATTTATGACTATTAACATTCTGACTGAATATTATCAATCCAATTGTCAGTACACATTTTGTATCTTTTATTTCATCCGAGAAAGATGACCATGGACCTAATGAGTGCATTGTTCATGAGGAATGAAATGGCCTCCCATACTTTGACAGGGATGAAACCCAATGTGACAAGAGAGGTAGAGGCTAAGCCTGCAATTGACCAAGAAAATATCAAGCCATCCAAGGTAAAAACTTTTCTTCGTAAATATTCCAAACATCTGATAATTAATCCCAAGTTCAATGACCATGTTTTTGATAGCTTATAGTTTGAAATGTTGTGATTGAATATATTGAAATTCAGTGGCTAACTGCAAATTATTTCATTCACTTACAGACTACTGCCTGAAGAAATTCCCAAGTTCCGTGAAAGTCATTCGGGAAGCAATGAAGTCGAAACTCAATGGCGAGCCTTAATTGTACGGAAAACTGATGGAGAGATTATGATGCCCTCATATGTTCCTCTGTTTATATCTCAAAAGTGTACATGTACATAATAAAGAAATATTTATTATATGTATTTGTTTGTTCTTCTTTCTATGCATTAGTTATTTACCAGATTATCTTTAACATAGCTGTGCTACATCCAAAACAAGCAATGTTTATGCTAATACATTTTCTGATGTATTTACTATTTTACAGCACAGGGGCATTTTGTATTTCATGGAGTTACTATAAAAGATGACCTATATCACTCATCCAAATATTCCTATAGAAACTTTATATCCTGTAGATTTCTAAGAATCCATTCCATAACTAAATTTTATAGGATCCTATTAAAAAATCCTACAAGATTTTTATCCTATTAAAAAATCCTATAGGATTTCAATCTTATAGGATTTTAATCTTATAGGATCCTGATTTCTAGGATCCTATTAAAAAATCCTATAGGATTTCAATCTTATAGGATTTCAATCTTATAGGATTTTAATCTTATAGGATCCTATTAAAAAATCCTATAGGATTTCAATCTTGTAGGATTTCAATCTTATAGGATTTTAATCTTATAGGATCCTATTAAAAAATCTTATAGGATTTTGGGCCAAAATCTTATAGGATCCTATACGATTTTATCTTATAGGATCCTATAAGATTTTTTTGTAAGGGTTTTGCGGTCTAGGTGGGCCACTAATGGTCCGATGGAGTCGAGTGAGGTATCAAAGTGAAGCATTCGTGAAGGGGCATCCAGTCATGCGTGGGTGCATGTAAAATTAGGGGCATGACGTCACTACCGGTCTGGGTGAATGGTGCGTGACATGGGAACATGATAGGAATGCGTGTACTGACCTGCCTGTGGGGTTTTTCCCGGCCCGGCCCGGCCCGCCCCGGCCGCAGCGCGCGCGGGTTATCCGGTCGCACGCCCGCGCGGCATCACCGGAAGTGCGCGGGTGAATGTCGGGTCAAAAGGTCAAAGGTCACATCCAGGTCAAAAGGTCAAAGGTCTCCCTTTCGGCAATGTTCGGTAACAATGTTGCGGCATCGATATACAGAGCTTGAACACAAAAAGGGGATTGTAAATTAACCTGGAAAGGATGGTCAGTTCCATTTGGACCAATCAGCGGTCGAGAAAAAGAGCCAATGAGCGATCGATAAAAGAACCAATGGACGGGTACTAGAATTTCGCTCGTCTGTGCCTACATCCGGGTACTAGAATGCTTTCGCCCACGTCCGCTCCTACATCCGGGTTCTTGTACATCCGGGTAATGTTTTTTTGGACATTGATGGGTTACATTTGGCCCCATCCTAGGCCACTAATTGGCTAATACGGTGTTCAAAGCCAGTTTCACCGAATCCCCACATGTCTGTTATAGCCTTCATGCATTATGCTCATATAGAAAACACACAAGACAGGGTTTTTTGGTGAGATCTCATTTTGTTTTTTATTCACTAACAACAACAACGTGAGAACAACCACGTGAAAACTGAAGCCCAGAACAGGGGGCTTGTACCTTGAAATCGATAGAACTGAAGCCCAGAACCGGGGGCTTATACATTGAAAGAGCTTAAGCCCAGAACGGGGCTTGTACATTGAAATGATGGGCGGTCATATACGCGTACATCTCGGTCATCGGCCTTGGGGTACTCGTCAAACATCTGTACGATGGTAGATAAGGTTCTGCCCCGGCATAAATGGTACAGGTAAAACGCTACTGGTCAGGCTTTGCAACGTTTGACTGTTCCAACACCACGTCTCTGTGCCTTGATCCATGAAGTATGTTAAATCGGGATGGAGGGGTGGCAGGCCGCACGGGTCAAAGTATTCGCCACCCAATGTTCACAGGGCCGATCCATCGGGTCCGTGTTGATAACGTAAGCAGCAGGATACATACGGTCTAATGGGAACACATCTCGGGCGAACACCCCTTGAAAGACCATACGTGTCCCTGGGTCATTCTCCAGCACGGTGGTTATCTGGTCTGTATCCATGTTAGGTGGCAAAGTCACACAGGACGTTGCGCGCCTTGTTCACTTGAATGATGTTGTCAAACTCGGCGTAGCAGATCACATTGACGGTGGTCCCGAGGGCTCGTGCAAAGTGGATTTCCAACCGTAAATTACCTTGCTTGGCCAGGGCCAGCTGATGGTCGTTCTCTAAGGTGGGGGTCAGATCGAAACAGAACAACGTTTATCCGTTCGCGTAGTCCTCATGACTGATCATATTCCCTTCGTCCTGGTTGATTTGACCGGTGGCTGTAAACAGGCTCTGATACGCTCTAATGAAATTCCTGCGCCCAAAGTTGGGTGTTGAGGCCGTGGCTGGGACCTGTTGTCCGTCCACATGCAGGGCCACAAAATTGATGCCGAAATGTTGAAATTCAAACGGATTCTCTGGGTAGGCTCTGCTGAAATTGGTATTTTCCACACAGGCCAGGATCAATCGCTTGGGTAGTTCCCCAGGAACAGGTTTTCTTTGTTGGCGCTCATACTTCCAGCAGGCACAGAGAACACTTTGGTGTGTACACGTCGGATAGGGTACTGGGCTGGTTTTGTTTCCAAGGCTTTGAGGTGTCTCAATTGAACGGCTGGATTCGGTTTCACTTTTCGGACATACAGGACTGCGTCTTCGATGACAATCTTATAGTCAGCTGCATGCCCGTCTACGTTAGTGGCCATCAAGGCGAAGGTCGGAGGCGCCCGTATCAGTCGGATTTTGATGGGGATCTTGTTCAAGAGATACCGGTCTTGCATGACGGGGTCTGCGTGCAGTCGACCCATGAGATCCACCGAGGCGCCGTTCGCGGTGAAAGCCTTCCGTTTGTTATGTCCTTCATTGTCCACCCTGTCCATGTGCTCGGCTGTGTCTTGGTAGAATAAAGCGGCTGTCAGCTGAGATTCTTTAGCCTCTCGTCCATACGACAACAGCGTCTCGATGTAGGCTCGATAGGGGTACGTGTTGGTCGAGTCACTGATGAGTTTGTCGCTGAGAAAAATATCCACCTGTTGAAACATCGAGTGCAGCCAGAGATTCGTCGGGCCCACCGTTGCAGCTTGGATGATTCTGGAGCCATCCCCATTGACGACCTTGGCTTTCACATACAAGTATGTATGGGCTAAATCCACATAGGCCGTATCCGCATTACTGATGATGAACTCGATGGGCCCTGTTTCGTTGATGCTGGACAGCGGGAGATGCTCCACCCATAATCCTTGTTCGGCACTGGTCTGTGTGGGCGGGACGGTCCACAAATCAAATTCACTGTTGGTGGAGGGACAGGACTTTGCGTGGATTAACGACATGTTTTAAGAAAAGATATCCTGGGTCTTCGATGTGCGTCGTCGCTGGGTCGGACGTCGACTGGTGCGTGGTCTCGGTGGTGCAGGTCTTTATTCCCTACGGTGCGTTGTGCTTTGGCCACCAAGACGCCTCCCGCTTCTTTCACCCGCCGTTTCAAGGCTTCTTTGGGTGCCGTACCCCCCAAGACATCACCGGCCACTTGCAGTCCACTGCGTACCGCTTGTTTGCCGATCGCTTTCACTCCACGCGTCACCAAGGGCAGGAACGTTTTAACGATACTCCCGAGTATGTTCCCAGCCCATGTCCTCGTTGCCTGCGTGCACCACTAAAGACCGGAAGGCCACCCCCGGCCTGTTGGGCATAATAGTCCATATAGCTGCGTGCATCGCACTCGTAAGGGACCTTCATTATACAAAGTGGGGAGCACGTGCTTGTCGAAAATGAAGTGTCAGCACCACTTTCCCTCGTTCGAATGCCACCGGTCGTTCCGTATCATCTCTTATATCCACCGTGATAGTGTTGATGTCGGTTTGTCGTACGGGTAGGTAGAGCATGTGGGTGAAACTGTGGGTGACTTGATCTCCATACGTCTTTTTAATGGGGACTACCCGTAACAGAGGTGTGTTGATATCGCCCACGATGTGGCTGTCGACCACGCCCGAGTAGACGTAGAGTCCGTACATACCCGACTTCATATCCATCAGGATCTGGTCATGGTCCTGGGATAGACCCGTGTAGGTCGGGTGAGCGAGACCCAGCATTTGCTTTAGGATAGGACTCAGTACGACACTCACGTTGGCGGTGAGGATGATCTGTGCCCTGTCGTTGTGTGCGTTGTAATCGAAGTCCACGTTATTCTTGAAGGGAAAGGATTTGATGGGTGTTGGAAGTATTCGTGACCTCCCGTAGAACCTTATAATGCAACAGTCTTGTCAGCCCCTGCATGAACTCCTTGGGGGTGTCGTATTGGCCTTCGGGGAGGGTGAGTCGGGTGTTTCTTCTTTCGTAGGTCACCTCGTACCACACTCCATTGGCTCGCACGTTGTACCACGAGTAAGGGTATTGGATATCCACGAGACCACATTCCCATCGTCCAGGTAAATGCAACGGTTGCGGTAACTTTGTCACGTACTTGGCCAAGGTGGTGTCAGGAAACACATCCAGCGAACTGTTACTGGGTAGGGTGAGGTAAAACATGGCGACTGAGCTGTCGTGCTGCTGCTGTTGGTTTTAATAGGTGTTCCAGGCCTTGGACGGATGTGTCCGGCGTCGTGTTCGTCGCGGTGACTTGCTACGTGTCACGGCTCTGGAGATGTGGGGTGTCTTGATCAAGGGTGCTTTTTTAAAGGCGTGAAAACAAGGTGCCCGTTGTGGTGGTGTTTTGGGGGGTGACTCCGGTTCCCATTCGGCTTCCCAAGAAGGTAGTGGGCCACTCGGAGATTGCTGGGTCCGCTGCATCCAGGCCCAGCGCTGGGGGTTCCCCACCAATTCCTGTGGTACATGCATATCTTTCAAGCCTTGAGCGAAGATCTCCCATCATGGAGGATCCGTATGCGACCTGCGTTGACGCATCAGATCATTCACTAAATCCGTCATGTGAGTACCAGGGACCACCTGATTCTGTACCAGGAGTTCACCTTAATCATTCCAAGTCATGCTAGGATTCTGTTTCATTCGTTGTAATACCAGGCCAGCTTGTTTCTTGAACGATGCAGGTACACTCTTCAGGACTTCGTCTTCCACCCACTGTGGGGCTGTGGGTGGTACCCCTGATAATGGCGGCTGTTGGAGTGGTGCTGAGGTCGGCGGTATGTCACGTGGTGGTGGTGGTGGTGGTGCTGGGGTAGAGAGGGTTTTGTATTGATCCATGAACGTCATGTACCGTTGAAGCGTCTCATTGTACCGTTGTACTTTCTCATTGTCGCTTAACCCCGGTCTCCGTAAGATCTGTTGCATCTCTTCATCGAGGGTGTTTATGGTCTTCAACGTAGGTGATTGGAGGTTTTGAAGAAACCGTGGCTCGACGAGGACCATTTTTTTTCGTGTGGTTCATTGTCGGCCGAAGAGTCCACCCAATACTGGACTCAAGACGGAAGCGCCCAACGGTGCTAAGATGTCCCCGAGAATTTCTGTAACACCTTTTTCTTTTGTGTTTGAGAGACTCGCTTCAGGACTAGGGTTCGGATACCTGTCTTATGCTTGGCCAACTTGGTCTTCTGAGCCGGAGTCAGTGATACGTTGCCTTTCAACAGGTTGTACCCGATCTCGCACAGACAGCGTACAAGGTCAGGGTCCGCACCGCCTACAATGGTTCGGACCAATTCGGGTGGGGCCGTCTTCAATACACGGAGCGTCGGAGCGTGCTTCCGAACTCGCGCAGACATCATGTACAACTAATGCTAGAACCCACAACTCTGCTCTTTTTGTCTACCTCAGAGAACAGAGACAAAGTCAACCATGCTGTGGTATTAATTCTTTTTATTATCCCCATCATCAAACACACACACACCCCAGCTGGGGGCGCCACTGTAGGTGTGTTTACATTATTTTTGCATGTACAAGTGGTGGGTCTCTCCGGGAAAGATGCCGGTCCGTACTCGAAGGTGGTCGGGGGTGGCTTGCTTGAGGTCGAGGAACATATACCCGTGCTGAGGGGTTGTGGCATCTTTAAAGGCTTCCAACGCAAACGGTGTGCGGCCGGGATACATCTGTCTCACCAGAGTGGTATCTCGGGTTTTTGAAGAACACCAGGTAGTGGGCATTTAAGCTGATGTTCCGATGATCTTTCTTTTTACTGAACAGATTCTGCACAATGTAGATGATGCTGAGCCGTCGATGATGGTTGCCTTTGGTAAAGAGTTGGGTAACCCGCGCATCCGTCTCCGCCATGAGATCATCCAGAACCACCAAGGTGTCCGGTTCCAAAACGGTCAGGTTAGGTAGGCCTTCCACGAACGTGATGTGGGGCATTGCTGCATGCGCTGCCTGCCATTCTCCGTAACACCACACGACTCGGGCAAAGGGTGGGGTGATCATGCTGTCGGCGTATTGAATGAGCTTCCTCACGAAGTGCGTTTTGCCGGAACCCGTCGGTCCTGCGATGACGCAAGTGAAGGGATGCTGCCACCGAGGGTCCATGGTTCGAGCTGTATGCGCTGTCGTGGTAACCCGCTCTTGTAAATTTGGTACGAGTGAACTGGAGTGGTGGTGGTGGGTACAACGTCGGTCGTCGTTGTCTGTTCACTGTGAGGGATGAAATCCGGTGGGCTTTCAGACGTAGTGGGTGTACTTGGTGTAGGTGTTGACTGTATACTCGGTGTGGAGCTCGATGTGGCTCGTACACGGGGTTTGGTGGTGGTGATGACTGGGCTCGTTTCGATCACGGAGGTGACTGGTGCAATCTGTAGACTGGTTTCACTGCCACTGACAGCTGGAGTTCTCAGTTGGTTAAGTAGCGTGCTGACATAGGCTACGTCGTAAAACACACCTCCGTACAACACACACAGCAGGGTTAGCACTATCACCACAAAGCCCACTTGCGCTTTGCGCGTTTTGGGAGACGCTGTGTTCAGAGGCAGCTGCTGCTTGTCCATAGCACCGTGGAATGAAGGATGACGGCAGTGGTGTCTGGCTTTATAGTCGTTTCACCTGGTTGGCCGCGACCCAGGAATTGAAGGAACTGGGCCAGCCTTGCCATTTGACGAAATGAAACAGTTTGCCACGTCGACGTTCCGTTTTCAAAATCTGCTCCATCGTGTAGTAGTCTTGCTGTGTTTTTACGACAGGCTGTAATTCCGTCTCGTAAAACGTCCCTAGCAACGGTTCCCCTTGAAGGTCTTCCAGTTCATAGACTCGCTGCTGTCGGGGTAGGCGCCGTTTAATCAGGAAGTGCTCATCGCTCCAGTTGGGCAAGTAACTTTTCTCAAATTGACCTTTGACTTTACTGATCCGTCCCGTGTCCCCGACCTTGTACACCTCCTTCGTCGTTCCCTGCGATTGCCTGGGGTACAAGACACGCCGGACTTGGGCTTCATTGCGTTGGGTCACGGTAATGGGGGCTCTCTCTATACTCCGGTGATAGGCTCGATCGTAACCATTCACAAGTTTCGACAGAACATCGATGTACCGCCTTGTATTCTTATAGGTGAAATATTTATAAATGCGGCCTTTGAATTTCCTGTTGAACCTTTCCACCACGGAAGCCTTGGTCTTGTTGTACGCGTGGAAGAAAAACACCTTCTAGGCTTTCAGAAACTGTTGGAACGGTCTATTGAGGAATTCCGTGCCTTCGTCGGTTTGCAAATACATGGGTTTGCGCCCGGTCTTGAAGATGTCCTTGAACGCCGCAATAAATTTCGCCCCCGTTTTCGTTCGGATGGGTACCACTCACGCATACTTCGACAGGATATCGATGCACGTCAAGATATACCGATTTCCATCATTGTGTTTGGCAAAGGCGCTCATATCGACCAAATCCGCTTGCCATTGGGCATCTAGTCCTCCCACGATGAACCGGTTCCGTAGAAAATGGCGACGGGCAGCTCGATGTAAGGTATAGGTGTCTTGTTTTCTTAACCAATCTCGGACTTGAGCACGTTGTATCCCCTGGGGCTTGGCCGCTCGATAGAGAGCCGTCAATGCACTATAGACCGCCGGACTGTCGGGACTGTAGTATAAGTTATCCAACACCTTCTCCCAGCTCTTCATGGTGACAAATGATGATGGACCCTGGCTCTATCGTTTATTTATAACGGATATATCTTGTTTCTTTCTGATTTTCTTCGCTGGCTTCTGTCAGCACAGTGTCCATGGTAAATGACCAGTCCAACTCGTCTGATGACCGCTTGATAAGCACTTGATCCACATCTGCCACGGCATCTTCCAACGCAGACCATAGATCAGCGAAGGGCAAAATGCACTGTACCCCCATCTAGCCGAGCCAATTAAGCAAAGAATGGGCCGCGTCGGATGTACACATCATGACACAAGTGAATGAGGTCGCCGTCCAGTTCACCAGACACCACCCGTTTGAATTTGATCCAGCCCTCCCGAGACAAACGAATGTGAGCCGGGCGCGGTTGTGTATAGTCTGCATCACAGATGTTTCCCACCTCCTCCATGATATCGACCTTATCCGCATAAACGTGCAGGAAAACCTCGGGGGTCAACCTGAGATACGCCAGAATTATATGCTCCTTCATGGTCAGTACGTGAATGGTACCAGATTTGACTGTCTCTCGTATTTATAGGGAGAACCCCGTGAGATCAAAGTAACGGGTGGTCATGTCACTGGGCTGACTGAATCTAGCCCGGTAATCAATGGCATCGTCGTCTGCCTCCGCTTCACTGCTAGACATTTGTTCATTGGGTTCTGCCGCCGCTTCTCTCAGGGCACGAGCCCACTCCAACTGAACAGCTGACCGCTCGTCCGGTGTAAACAGCTGGTCCACAATAGGCACCACTTTCTCAAAGGCTGTCCACAGATCGGGGTCTAGGGTGAAGCCTCGCGTAGGGTCTTGGTAACGGCCCAGGCGTGGGAAGAAGGGTCCACGGTGTACGTAAATGGCGTTGTCTATGTGGATGAGGTTTCCGTCGAGCTCACCACTCAACACCCGTTTAAATTTGGTCCAGCCGTCACGGTGTAGCGATACCGTATTCGATACGGTCTCAGCGCGTGACCAGCAAACATCTCTACGGTCTTCCACGAGGGTGATTTTATCTTCATAGACGTGTATCACCCGGGGTGTTTAGGGGAAAGATGGCTCGTAGAACTGGTGACATGGTTGACCCAATGACGAACGGTGAATGACACACCCTCTGACTGTCTCTCGTATTTATGGTCAGGTCCCTAGGTGACATGGTTGACGCAATGACGAACGGTGAATGACGCACACTGTGTCTGACCCTCGTATTTATGGTCAGGTCCCACTGTCAATGCCACAGCGCCAGGGTCAATAGGGCACAGACCATGACTAGGCCAACCAGCCGTCGCTCGTTCCGGCGTGAGCGCTTGTGGTCCATAGCCCGAGCATCAAGGATGGCTGTCTGGCGTCGCCCCTCGTTGTCGTCGTCCTCATCTGCGAACATGGACCGAACCACTGCTCGGTAAGCCGTGAGTGAATTAACCACGGTGGCATGCTGTAAAATGCGAGTCGCATAGGGATGGGTGTCTGTCATGGCTCTGCAACCGCAGGAATGTGGGTGTGGGATCCAGAGGGACGTGTTTTACAGACCATGTCACACATGCGCGCCTATACGTAGCTCTACGGGTGTAGTCCGTGATACATACTATTCTGATGGGTTAGTCCAAAAAAGAGAGCAACAACAACAAAGATTACAGGTCAGTCCAAACGGTTTTCGAGACAATGGCTCGCCTATATACAGTGTGGGAGCGATTGTGACGTGGACGTGGACGTGACCTTTGACCTTTTGACCCGACATTCACCCGTGCACTTCCGGATAACCTGCGCGCGGGGGCGGCCGGATAACCCGCGCGTGCGCACTCGGCCGGATAACCCGCGCGCGCTGCGGCGGGGGCGAGCCGGGTCGGGCCGGGAAAAACCCCACAGACAGGTCAGTACATGCATTTCTATCATGTTACGAGGTCACACGCCATTCACAGACCCTCATACATACCAGGATGCAGGCGCAGACGTCAGCGAAATTCTGGCGGGAAAACCTCCACAAAAGGTCAGTACATGTCCTATCATGTTCCCAGATCACGCCCCATTCACCCAGACCGGGAGTGACGTCATGCCCCTAACTTTACATGCACCCACGCATGACTTGTTGCTTCACTTTGATACCTCACTCGACTCCATCGGACCACTAGTGGCCCACCTAGACCCCCAAACGTCTATTTCCATACCCTTTTCCCACAATTCCCTGTCTGCGCATGCGCAGAATGTGGACAACGGAGCCACTATGCAATGTGGACAACAGAGCCACTACTCCAAGCGGTTGCTCCCTCACATATGCTTCACAATGATACCTCACTCGACTCCGTCGGCCCATTAGTGGCTCGCCTAAGCCCCAGAACGTCTATTTCCATACACTTTCTCTACTGCGCATGCACAGAATGACGTCAGTTCCACGTCACACCCAGCCCGTTGGATACTCCCTCACGTATACTTTACATTCATACCACTCGATCCAATCGGCCCACTAGTGGCCCACCTAAACCCCAACACGTCTATTTCCACACCCTTTTCCCACAATTCCCTGTCTGTGCATGCGCAGAATGTTGACAACGACCGAGACAGTAGTCCAATCGGATGTCCCCTCACATATGCTTCACACTGATACCTCATACGACTCCATCGGCCCACTAGTGGCTCACCTAGATCCCAAAACGTCTATGTCCATACCCTTTTCCCACAATTCCCTGTCTGCGCATGCGCAGAATGTTGACGACGAACGAGAAATTAGTCCAATCGGAGGATTCCTCACATATGCTTCACATTGATACCTCATACGACTCCATCGGCCCACTAGTGACCCACCTAGGCCCCAAAACGTCTATTTCCATAACCTTTGTCTATTGCGCAGGCGCAGAATGACGATATTCCTACCCCACATCCACCAAGTCGGATGCCCCCTCACATATGCTTCACATTGATACCTCACTCGACCCCATCGGTCCACTAAGGGCCAACCTAGACCCCAAAACCGCTATTTCCATATCCGTTGTCCACCGCGCATGCGCAGAATGACGATATTTCAACCCCACACCCAGCCCATCAGATGCCCCTTCACGAATGTTTCACATTGATACCTCATACGACCCAATCGGACCATGCAGCGCATTTGAATTCTGGGGATTACTTTTTCTCCGCGGAAGCTTTTCCCCGCGACCGCATCACCACCAGACCGCATCACCGCGGAAGAATACATGCCCAGGAACCCTTTGCTGGAACTATAGTGACCCGGAGTTACCTCCCCTAGATTGGAACTCTTCTGTGTTGGAGGTAGTTTCCCCCCATTGATCATGGCGCCCCCTGGCGGATGCAAGAGTTACCTCCCCCGGCAAAATATGAGTTTAGCGGGTTTTTCTATACTACTTATCTCGTGGATGACTTTGTTGCCGTTTCCGAGATAACCAGCAAACATACCAAACTTAGCAAACACACACTTTGTCGACTAATCAGACATTCAGTATCCAACTGTCACCCACAAAGAGTTCATGTGTCCATGATTCATTAAAATCTATAACACTTTACCAAAATCAATACTTTAGTATACTATTATTATGGTGGAGACTGACATGCCTCTTTTCAACATAGACATTTATTCAAACTTTTTATAAAAATTAGCAGTGTTAAACATAATGGGAAAATGAAATAAAAATCGGGGGTCACCGTACTGGCCTATCAAAGGGTACCCCTTGTTTCGGATTAATACAGAAATGATAGAGAAATACAGAACTTCATTCGACCATCTCCTTATGACTCTGTGACCAAAGGACTCTAGGTTTCCCTTGTTTCGAGCTGTTAATATATGGGAACATAGCTGCTCCGACAAATGTATAGTTAGTAAACAATATATAGTAGTAAACATCTCTGCTCCGTCAAATGTATAGTTAGTAAACATAGCTGCTCCGTTAAATGTACAGTTAGTAAACAATTTGATGTACGTTTTTCCCCCATGTTATATAACCATACAGTATCTCGAATAAATCACTGATTGGGGTTGTTCGCTTTAACAGGAATGACAACCCGAGCGGTACATCATCAATGTCTCCCACCGTCGATGCCATATACAATATGGACACATGAGAGGTTTATAAAATGTTGTATTTAAAATTGTACATTGAGTGATGGGAAATTGTTGTGCATTTGGGGTTTAAAACATTTGTTGTATTATCTGAGAATTGAAAAGAAATTATTTGACAGTTTACATCAGTTTTGATGAAGAAATGGAGTTGTTTTGCAATACGCGATTGTTTAGTTCTGAAATGAAAACAGTGGTAAATAGCGACATGTTATATGTGTAGACCATGTTATGAAGGTTGCCGAAAACAAGCAAATGCTATGCAGCCATTGCCACTCTCAATTCGTCAATCGTTCTTCAGTTATTGCCGTCACAAGCTTAGGATGATGAATCAGGGGCCAAGGCCATGGTAGCCATAATGGATTATGCAGATGGGTGAGAAACAATCCCAGCCATCATCTCACTCATATCAAACTGCTGTCCAAGACTGAAGTCAATCGGACAAATTGCTTTTTAGTTATTGCAGTGGCAAGCTTAATTAGCATGGCAGCCATATTAGATTATGCAGGTTGCCAAAAAAAACAATCTCAGCCATCCTCTTACTCATACCAACCCACTGTCCAAGTTTGATGTCAATCGGACAAATCATTTTTGAGTTATTACAGTCACAAGCTTACGTAACATGGCTGAACAGGGGTCAAGGCCATGGTGGCCATATTGGATTATGCAGGTTGCTGAAAAAACAATCCCATCCGTCCTCCCACACATAGCAACCCACTGTCCAAGTTTTATGTCAATCAGAGAAATAGTTTTTGAGTTATTGTAGTTAAAAGCTTAGGTAGCATGGCTGCATAGGGTCAAGGCTTCGGCGGCCATATTGGATTACGCAGGTTGCCAATAAACAATCCCAGACATCCGCTCACTCATACCAACACACTGTCCACGTTTGATGTCAATCAGCCAAATAGTTTTTGAGTTACAGCAGTTACAAGGAAAGTGGGACGACGGAATGACGGACCGGGGTGTCTGGTGGGGGACAATTAAAACCAAAATCGGCCACCAGCAGGAGAAATTGATTCAAATCCACAAAACTAGACTGCACTATTCTTTGAAAAACACAGCAGTTATGGATTCTCCTAGACTCCGAAAAGGATGATGGATGCATAACACATATTATCATCACACTCCTCCTTCGCACTCACTCACTTTTCTTTGTGTTACAGTATTACCACATACTGTGTTGAGACGGCAGCTAACTTGTAGATGAAAAATCTGTCCCCATGTCCCAGACTAGACTCAAAGGATAACTGGAGCGCGACACCCCTATATCGGTAGCTCCTTATAATAACACTCTAACAAACCCACTCAAGTATTGTTGTGCAGAGTGAGAGTTTTCATTTAATACCCCACACGACTATATTCAACAAAACTTCTCCCTAGCTAGTACAAAATCGCGCGAAGAAGTCAAAGGTCAAGTCATCCGAAAGTGACCTGTATCCCCGCCAACGTAGGCTAAAGTGTCATGCCACACACCATTAGCTCTGCACACTCTTTTAGATCTTACATCCCGAGATCTTATGCACGCGATAGTGCCAAAATGTTGGAAATGGTGTGTCGCAGAGCGAGTACTCTGACTTTCGCGACCTGAGCGAGTAAGCTGGTAAGCCGATATCACTATATCACACCCTGCATACCAAACGGCTGCTCCAACTTCCGCCGGAGGGTCAACTTCCGCCGGAGGGAAATTTCAAATTTGAGCAGCTAAGTAAGTTCAGATTTTTCATTTTTTGGTAGTTTTCACGTATTTAATACTCGGAAAATGTAATGAGAAAATGTTCTCAAGGGGACGTGTTAGCAATTCGTGTGAAATTTTCAACTCGTCCTTGTATTATTTTTTAATTACAATTCATTTTATCTGACATTAAGAGCTATATTGCAACATAACAGTGATTAGATGCTTAAAAAATCATCTATTTGTGTATCATCCGCCAAATAAGTTATAGATATATGAAGAGTAGTTCCTTAAAAGCAGGCTGATAGCTTGTAGTTTCAAATAGTTCAATCTACTTCGGTCACTGTTAGTTTTTCTAGCTGATGCATGTTCGTATATGATACAAATACCGCCGGAGGAGCATGTCTCGAAGATCTGATTACCGCCGGAGGATCTAATCTCTATGCGTTTGTGTATGTACACGATCAGGCCACTTTATTATATGTTAACCATGCAGAAATAGCCATGATCATCACTAATTTTATCCTCGACATTTACGCTCCATCGTGCCAACTCGTGTATTGGCCTAGGTGTTCTCATCAGCAGTTTGTCACCCCCTAAACTGTCGATGAAACAGCGATATTTTTGACAGTATGAGGTATACAATCTGACGCCGTGAGAATGTTCTGATTGTGTATCCGTCAGATACAGTCTAGGTATGGAATAACCCTCAAACACTTTTGAGAGCATTTATTTAAGGATAGCTATCCCCTTAGAGGGTCAAAATTTGTCACTTTTTTATTACTTCATTCAAATATTCACTACTTCCTCTAACATTTGGTGAAAAAATGAGATAAAAATTATAAATAGAAGTGCTTTAATATTAGGATTGAAAATTTAGTTTCCGAGGCCCTGGAACAATTAAACAGATTGCCTTAGCTTGGGCTTGGCTACTATTTTTTTTGTCTTAAATTTCCCTTTCCAAAACTCATTTCCGCAGTATTATGGTAAGCTAATTATCTATTAGTCCTACTTATTTACATTAATGTACCCCCTTCTGATCAAAACCATGCAAACATCCTTATTTTTGTTTCTAGTTATGACAGTGACACTTCACTCAGACACCCGCCGTGAAGTAATCCACACAGGTGTGAACAAGTTTAGCAGGTTTTTAAAGTTTAAATTGGACTTTAAACCGACTTGATGAAAAAAACTTAGTGTAATAGTTATCCAGAATAAACAGGAATTGGAGTAGGTCTCATTAGACAGATTAAAAATGTATTTGACAATAGAATTCAAGCAAAAAATAGGGATTAATTCATCAGTTGTATAGCTGGACACATTTTGCCCGATTTCTAGCCTTTCATTTTTGTACAAAATCCGAAATTCAAAAGTTTATTTCTCGAAAAGTATCCATGCTACGCTTTTGAAATTTGGCATGCTTGTTACTTATAAGGTGATCTAGAAAACCTTATCTCACTTTTTGTAAGGTCGGCTTCGTTTTATAATTATCCAACTTTTAAGACAAACGACCGTAAAAAAGTACATTTTTTTCAATTTATTTTAGTAAAATAGTTATAAAAACAAAACCAGGCAAAAATTTAAAAAAATGAGATAAAGTTTACTAGTTCGAATTGTCTCCTACCAAGGTATACCATCAAAGTTGAAACAAGACCAACAGTTTTCATGAAATTTCAATTGAAAAATGGACGCTGTTTTCATTTTAATTTGTTAAAATTGAAATATTTTCTACACAGTAACAGCGTCAGTTATACAAATCATATAGTTGGAATCCCTACGATGTATACTTTCATAAAATATATAGTGTATTATGGTTATGTTGTATATTTATTGATACCGACGACAAATGGTCATGGGGGTGCAAAAACTGCCTCTAAAGGGACAGCTATCCTTAAAGCACCCTTAAGCGTTTCTGAACAAGAAGTACCGTAATAGATAAAAATTTCTGAGTTTATTGAGTTGTTTAAACTACACGATTTATGGAAAAATTAGGTAATAAAGCTAGGTGGCAACTCACTAGGTTAGCGTTACACTATGATGAAGATCAAAGCAGTGATGCGAACAATGTGACGAGACAATAATAACATAATGACTGAAAATAACCACGGCATGTGCAAGAAACCCAGACGCGGGCGTGGCATGCACACGCACTGACATTCCGGCTCACGTACGGCTCTCCAACCGGTCCAAATTTAGCATTGTTCGAGATGGGAGGTCCGATTATAAACTGCTATATCTGAATAAATATAGGTTCCCCCAAACGTATTTACCCCTACAAAGTTTCTGCAATATATCACCTTCCCTATGCTACAATTAATGTAATTTATGATTTTATTTGGCGGATCTAAATTCGAATTAACCGAAGTAGTAGTGTGAATCCCTTCTCCATGTTAAAAGACTGGGAGAATGCCTTGACCGACAGCATAGGTCTACAAAAACCGATTGATTTCACCCTCTTGCATTACCAATGAAACATTTATTTACCCCTCACCAGAAAGACAAATGTTTACCTGAAAAATTCATGTAATTGTATTTGTGAATAAATATGAGAATTTACGTCAAAACACTTTTGAAAGAGAGCGAAATTCAGCTTTTTGGCGGAGTCACGGTCGGCTGAACACTTACGGTTGTGTCTGATTGGACGAAAGTGAATATGCTGGACAGCGGCCTGAGGTCAACATATGGTCAGCGTATAGCGTGTGCGAGTTTAGTCTCATTGATTTATGACTGGCTTTCTTTGGTAGGCCTTATGTTTAGAACGGATCCAGGCGATGATAGGGCCCAACTATTGTGATTCAAGCGAGATTTAGGCCTCAGACCATAAATGACGAGGAGTTGTGTGTTTAACTCCGTGGATTTAGTTTAAAATTAAAGACCTTCCCCACCTTTGCTGATGCGCACAACGTCGCGCATGTATTTATAGCGCGAATGCCAAATGACATTGCATTAGGTAGTCTCCCTTCGATCACGCTGATAACAGCACACGCCATAGCAACGTCAATTTATTTCCGGCCACTTTTAGAGGAAATCTGCGTCAAACGATGTTAGAAGTCAAACGAGTTCGGTGACCCCATTATTGGATGGGAATAATTAGCTATAGGCTTTAACGGTCAGACAATTCCATGAGCAAATTATCGTTGAATTCAGATGGAAATGGTCCAGTCTGAAAGACAAAGACCACGTGAACATGAGCAGCGCACATTGATATTCGGTGGTGTGTGACAATTTTTGGAGCAAAATCGTACAATTTAAATTTCATCATTTTTTTTTTTACAAATTAGACAAAAACGCCCCATAGGTACGTCATGAGCTTGAAAGTGAGTTCGATGACTTAGTAATTTTTTTCTTGAAATGAATTTGTATATTTCCAAGGTACATCCGTGCAAAATTTAGTGAAATTCTGATGATGATTTCTTAGGGTGAGGAACGTCCTTTTATTGGGCCTAAAGATTGTGGTTCAAGCCAGATTTAGATCTCAGACCATACACTGCGAAAAAAAATTGTGTTGAAGCCATTTTAGCACCAAAATTGTGTTGAAAATAACACAAATTGTGTAAGAATGAACACTAAATTGTATTGAACTCAACACAATTTTGTGTTGATATATTAAGTTAAACACAAAACCATGTTGATTT